>FIZU01050196.1:0-15342 GCA_900064475.1 Pseudococcus longispinus
CTCAACGTTACTCCACTACGGCGCGTGGCAAATACTGAGCTCGCGCTCTTTATGCTCCATGAAAATTTCACAATTTTTCACCAACCCCCTCTAACAAATAACAATATTGTGTATTGAAGTTTCGATATTTAGGAGATATTAAATCGTGAGTGGGGAAGGGAGGGGTCAAAAATTTTGGTGGTGGGTTTTTACATCAGGAGTAACATTTAGGACCTTTTTCGAGGAAATTTGGGTCAAGGGCCGATTTCACTGTATTATCACGGAAGGCACTTCATTAGAAAAATAATGGTAATAAAATTTAAATGGATAGAATAGTAAAATGTGAAAATAATATTAAATAATTTTAAATTTTCAACTCAATTGAATGTAAAAAAAACTCTAACGCAACAAATGCGTTAGAAAAACTGTTTTTCTCACGAACTGTATTATCGCAAATATCTTGAGAACTGGTTCATAAATTTAAAACTGCATATAACTGTTTTATGCGTATTTTCAAATGCTATTAAAAAGGTTATTTATGATTTTCACGTAACTGCAATATTCAAGGCGTTAGAGGTTAGAGTAGTTAGAGGTATTTGAAAATTTCAATCGTGAAGCGGTTCACAAAAATAAAAATATTATAAAATCTTTTTTATGCGTCCTTTCAAATATTATGGAAAAGGTCATGTACCATTTTCACGTAACTACTCTACAAATTACAATATTCAATTCAGGGCGCTAAAGGTATAATTGAAATTTTGAAAATTTTAATTGCCAATAATACGAGAATCGAGATCTGGTTTACCGATTTTTGTCGAATTCAATAGGGTTCTATTCTCAGTATAACTTGATCTTTCATGAAAATTTCATTTTATTTGGTCAATTATTATTTATTACAAGACTTACTGTCTGAACAAAACTTTAGGCATACCGTCAGGTCAATTTTATTAGCTGATCTTTGATTCTCGAAAATCAGCTAAAAATGAAAACGATCTGTTGATGAACTAATTAGAATGAAAATGGTTCATTACAGGTTACAGTGCATTATCATTTTAATTTTTAAAATTAAATTCATAAAATTTAAAAAAAAGTAAAAAGTAAACTGTAAAACCCCTTAAAACCCAGAATCCCAGATTGCCACAATGCTGCCACAAACCACAATCTCCGAATGCCAATCAATTTAAAATCAACTATCCAGTATTTTGTTGATACCAGCAAATAAAAATTTTCCACGTTGTATTATCCAACTTGCAATTTTAATTGCATTCGTCTTTGAAAAAGTGAGTGTTTTTCGATGAAAACTTTACGAAAAGTCGAAAACTGTCATCAACAATTTTATGAGTTCACGTAATACGAGTACTGTTGGCAAAAAGTTTACACATACTTTTGTTCTACTTAAGTTCCTACTTCGGCATTTTTGATCATTTTTTGTGTAATTTGCTGTCGGCCTTTTTTAAAAAAACAGTTTCACTTGTTTGGTTATCGATGCAACTGTAATCACATTAGTAAACCGTACACGATTTTTGTTTTTTGAAATTGATACCATTAAGTTTCGCTTCACTCGTGAAAATAAATGACAACTTGAAAAAAATGCCTTTTTGTATGTTTAAATAACTGGTGAAAATACTGACGTTATTTCAATTGCTGTACTTGATGTGAAGCGGTCATTTCCTGAGAATCTTGTTCATGGAGAGTAATGGCTTTGAAGAGGAATTATTCGGTTAGTTTTTTTGCATTTAATAATATATTCTTACATCTTAGTATATTATTAGAAATATGATTAATTTTGAAACCGATTGACACGTATTTGCTTAAAGTTATTAATTTCGTTAGAATTTCAAATGCTTATACATTACAGCCTATCAGATGAGAATTAAGATATCGTTGAGTGTTAATGAGTTCTGTTACTGAGCGTTTTATCGTTAATTTTGCCCCCAGTCTGATAGTGATATTATTGAACGACTCGAATAATTTTTTTGCAGAGCGGATATTATGAAAAAATGGCGTTCTGGAATAATATGAAACAATTAGCGAAAATTTACGCGTTTACTTGGCTTTTTTTATGCGTATATGCCGACGAACATAATCATAGATACGAAGTAAACGACGAAATAGTACTATGGATGAATACTGTCGGACCTTATCATAATAGACAAGAAACGTATGGCTACTTCAGTTTGCCATTTTGCACGGGCGCCAAAGGAACCATCAGCCATTACCACGAAACTCTCGGAGAAGCTTTGCAAGGAGTCGAGCTAGAATTTAGCGGTCTGGATATCGAATACAGGCAAAATGTACCGTTTACTCCATATTGCGAGATTTTTCTCAACGAAGAGAAACAAAAAGCATTTTTGTACGCGGTGAAAAATCATTATTGGTATCAAATGTATATAGACGATTTACCCATATGGGGTATCGTCGGCGACTACGACGAAGAAAAGAAGGTATATTCGATCTGGACTCATAAAAAATTCGATATCGGTTACAACGGTGATCGTATCGTTGACATAAATTTAACGTCGCAAAATAAAGTCGAGTTGAAGGTGAATACTAAAATAAAATTCACTTACGAAGTGAACTGGAAACCGTCTGATATTCGCTTCGAAGATCGTTTCGATAAATACTTGGATCCTACGTTCTTCCAACATAGAATCCATTGGTTCAGCATATTCAATAGTTTCATGATGGTCATTTTCTTGGTCGGTTTAGTATCGATGATTTTAATGCGAACTCTTCGCAAAGATTACGCCAGGTATAGCAAAGACGACGATCTAGAAGACTTGGAACGTGATTTAGGAGACGAATACGGTTGGAAACAAGTCCACGGTGATGTATTTCGACCACCTCCTCACGCATTGCTGTTCTGCTCAATGATCGGCACCGGATACCAAATAACTTTAGTGACTCTCAGCGTAATAACTTTCGCCATTTTGGGAGATTTGTACACAGAACGTGGATCTTTGTTGAGCACCACTATTTTCGTTTATTCTATCACGTCTCCGGTGAACGGTTACTTCGGAAGCAGTTTGTATTCTCAAATGGGAGGCAAAAAATGGATCAAGCAAATGATCGTGTCCGCTTTCCTGATACCAGTGTTGGTTTGCGGTACAGCTTTTTTCATCAATTTTATCGCCATGTATTATCACGCTTCTCGAGCTATTCCCTTCGGAACGATGATCGCAGTTCTGTGTATATGTTTCTTCGTTATTTTACCACTTACCATGGTTGGCACAGTCCTGGGACGTAACCTGTCCGGCCAGCCTGATTACCCTTGCCGAATTAACGCCGTACCACGACCGATACCTGAAAAGAAATGGTTCATGGATCCTCTAGTGATCATTATGTTGGGAGGAATATTACCTTTCGGGTCCATATTCATCGAAATGTACTTCATTTTCACCTCCTTTTGGGCTTACAAGATTTACTACGTTTATGGTTTCATGTTGCTGGTTTTCTTCATACTTATTATCGTAACGATGTGTGTGACCATCGTATGCACGTATTTTCTTCTCAACGCGGAAGATTATCGTTGGCAATGGACAAGTTTCCTTTCGGCAGCATCTACTTCGATCTACGTTTACTTGTATTCCATTTATTATTTCTTTTTCAAAACCAAAATGTACGGTTTGTTTCAAACGGCTTTCTACTTCGAGTATATGGCTTTGTTTAGTATAGCTTTAGGAATTATGTGTGGTACCTTGGGTTACATCGGATCATCGATTTTTGTACAGAAAATTTACGCTACCGTGAAAATTGATTAATTTATTCCCAAGTTATTTATCTTTCTTGTTATTTGTGTCTTATGTTTTTTCCCCTCTCTTTATTTTGTTTACGTACGTGTAATTATAAATATGTATTTTATATTCCTTGTTGTACTATTTTCGCGCGTTTGTAGACGTCGCTAGTCATAAGTATGAGCGAAATAACAAAAAAGTCGATTCGATTTAACGCAATGTGTTATTCGTGCAGAAGAATTTTGGATAGATTGACCTACGTAATTGGTCGAAAATATGAATAACTTCCCCCAAGACTGATGTAAAGAAAACGCACATACGAGGTGTAAATTTTGAAACGAATGTTACAATTTGTGGGTAAAATCGCTTATTAGGTACATAATATCAGTGACAACTGTATTTTTATTTGTGAAATACCAAAAGAACCGAATAAAAAACGTCATCGTGTTGTTATTTATATTTGTATAGTGTTTGCATTTTATTGAAATACAAAGTGATATTATAAGGGGTTTTAAGGGTTAAATTTCGGTACACGTTTTGTAACTTTGTGTAATTGTAAAGCTGTAATTTTTAACGTATTGTTTAATTTGTTGAGGTGCCTACGTTGAAAAATACCACGTACGTGTACACCTATTCAAACCTGTATCTAATCAATATGAAATATTGATATTGACTCGGTAAAATATGTTTCCAAACGTATTTACTGTTATCGTGAAAAAAAGCAGCTCTGATATAGGCTATCAGAAACAAAGTGCCATTCAACATTTTAACCTTAATTTTTATTACTTACTGAGTGATATTTTTCTTTCGTTTCTCTTTTTTTTTTTTAAAAACAAAGCAATATGTTGTACAGCTGCATTGCGTATTAGTTTTTATAAACAAAAAAAAAAAACAATGATTGAAATGATTTCGTTTCGTTTTTTTAATCATTAAAATAATGTACTAAAATTTTTATTCTTTTAACATACGAGTATTAAAAATTATTAGAAGAAACGTATTAAAAATATAATTAATTTAAATTAAAACGAATTTCCCTGGTTATGAGGCACTATGGTTCCACGAAGTTTATACTTATTCTTAATTTTTGTTTTTCTTTATCGTGCAATGCTGGCCTGAAAAAATTATACAATTACAATATTATTTATTTGTACGTTGAAAATGTATTTTTTTTAAACAAATAAAATTAGTATGTGTCATGATGTCAAGATTGTTAGAACTTATGTTAACTTCAAGGAGCAAGATGATCTCTAAACTTGACATATTTGAAAATGCTCATTAAAAATTATTGAAAATTTGCAAAATTTATTTCAAAATTTCGATTCCATTTGAATTTGGTGGTGTACGTGTTTGTTAACGGTGAATTTATATCATAATTGAAGTATATTTATTCTTCCTCGAGGTTACCATGTAACAATAGCTGAAGCATGAAATAGTCAAGACAAACGGAAGTGTATATTTGACCTCAAAATTTATTCGGTTTCGTGTCTTTCTATTTAAACTTTTTGCTTTCGAGAAATATAAACGAATACTTTCTTTCATGATAAGACAATATAAAATTAGTACCTAGATGATTAATAAATTATCTAAAGAAAGATCAGATTCAGAACTACCTACCAATTTTTTGATTTTAATTTCCTTTGCATGCTGAACCTGTAAGTTGGTAAATGAAAGAATAAAAATTAATCTAATATTTTCCTAGAATTAATTACACTTATACCTAGTACCTAGCTACCTACTAGATAGAGTCGCAAATGGAAAAAAAAGACGTCCGTGCGCATTTGAGTGAGGTTAAAAGCAATTTTATGATTGATTCGTAATCTAGGACGTATTTTTAAAAAAATGAGCTGGGTTCCATTTTTTAAAGGCCCCTCCCTTTTCCCAGGGTCCACCCCCCTTTCCAAGAAATCTCCCAAACTCTGTACCTAACGCCCAATTGAAAAATTTTTCAAATAGAAATTATTCATTATACGCCTGTGAATAATTTTGATTATATGAAAAATTTCGATCTGACCCCCTCCTCCCCGCCAATTTTGCAAAATTATCGTTCTAAAATGACTGTAAATTCAATTTTTGTCGTTTTTCGTCGAAATTATGCAAAATCTTACCCCTTTCCAAATAATAAAGTTGTTTAGAATCATAACAGGAACATATCTACTAAAAATCACAGCTCCCCTCTTTGGATGGTCCACCCCACTTTCCAAAAATTCTCCCCATCTCTGAACCTTAGGCTCCGATTGAAAAAATTTTTCAACAAAAGTTGTAGATTCAGATCTCAGGAATAATTTTGGTCATTATAAAAATTTTGATTGGACCCCCTCCTCCCCGTCAATTTGGAAAATTATCATTTCAAAATTGGTGTAAAATTCAGTTTTTCACGTTTCACATAATCAAATAATAAAAATTGTTCAGAATCATAAAAATAGCACGTGTACCCAAAATCACACCTCCTCACCCTAGGGTCCACCTCCTCCCCCTTTAAAAAATACCTATGGCTCTTATTGAAAATTTTTTCAATTGAGACGCTAGGTACAGAATTTGGGAGATTTCTTGGAAAGGAGGTGGACCCTCGGATGGGGTGGGGGGGCTTAACAAAATGCCTAGCTCCTTTTTATTGAAGTACGTCCTAGATTACAAATCAATCATAATATTGCTTTCAACCTTTCATGCGCATGGAAGTTCTGTTTGCGACTCTACTATACTTCGATGTTTTGTGCGATCTTACTTGTTTCCTAAATTTTTCTACTTTTTCGCTAATAATTTTTTCTCTAACTTTTTCAGCTACTCCTTTTCTTTCATCTACTTCTTTTCGTATTGCTACAGCATTTTCAGCTCTTCTAGAAGCTAATTTCTCTCGAACTTTATCTACTTTTTCATTCTACATTTAAAATAGAAAATCCAAAATTATCAATAAATTAATGGAATTTTGAGTCAGTCATTAACCGAAAACATTGATAAGAATCTTGATTGTGGGCTGAAGTGCCAAGTAACGAAGAATTCTTCCACATTTTATCAAGATTAAGTATCGATTTGTAAATCAGAAATGTTAATTTGAGATAGAAAACTTACTTGTTGTCGACTTCTTTCTACAATATTATTTATATGATTCTGCCGCCGAATAGAACTTTCCTGTAATTTCTTCTCCAAATCTTCAGCTACTTGTTGCGGAGTTCGACATGGCCTCTGATCGAAGATTCGTTGACGTGGTCTCCAATCTGCATTTATCGTTGAGTCAAATATATAATCGATGAATTGGTTACTTTTTTGAGTATGCTCGAAGTCTTCTATTTTACAACTGTTCACATAATCGTTTTTCTGGCAACATTTGACCGTCTCACCACTGCCTTGCGAAGTTGGTTTGCTACAAAAATCTGCAAAATATAATATTTTTCAAGTAGTTGAATTCCAACCATGGATGATTAAACAAGTCGTACCTCCTGAAAAATTTCTCTCCATATTGGCTTTCATTTTATAGTGGTATCTACTATATTAAAAAAATATAAATCTACTTCGTTAATTTTGAACACAAGTTATATCGTTTTCAATTTCTGTTCTTATATTTTGTTAGGTTAAAGATGTTTTGATTTTTGCATTGTTATTTAAAAATGTAAATAACCAGTAGTATTTTTTCGAATTTGAAATGTACGCTGAAAATACAACTTGTTTTTTAATTTTTATTCGAATGTTGAAATTTAGTTAAATATCGGAAATACGACGAATTCATTGTGGAAAAAGTATACCAAAGTTGGATAATTATTCGCTATTTATTCGTAAAATCATGTATTAAAATTCTTCTGTTATAATTAGAAATTTAGAACACGTTTGACTCGAAAGCTCTTTTAGCCTTGGTCCGTGTATTGGTTTGGTTCAAAGAATCGTAGGCCTATGTGTTGCTGTCTTCATGAGGAAGGTATGTGATACATTTATTGCTTATTGCCTTTTGTTTGACAACACGAATACTCGTATTTCCGATATGAATTTATTTTAATTTGCACGCTATAGCTTGATATTTTTTATTTGCACTGAAATCGTAACTCATTGCGCAATATTTATCATTTCGAAATTTTGTTTGTTCAGCTGACGAAGAATCATTCCAAGAGCAATCAAATAATCAGGGTGGAAGTGAGACCAGAAATGAATCTTACAACGAAGTATTAATTAGACGATTGAAAGCTTCACTTTCAGGTGTACCACCTCCTCCGATTTTAACTCTGCCTCAACAGAAAGTTGAAGATATATTGAATGCTTGGAAAAATTTTACGCCGGAGATGATTTCCAACGAAGAGACCCAATCGAGTATGTGTAATAATCAGCAGTTTTTGAATTTTATTTCAAGTATGCAACTTTATTATTGGTTTTTTTGATTTCAACAGATAGTACTGTGTTCAAAAATAATTGTTCCTTTCAAAAAGTCTTGGATAGTCAATGGCCCGAAGTAAAAAATTGTACTTTCTATGACATTAAGTACGTGATTTCGTTACCTGTATTTGATTCTGATTCCCTTTTATCGAATATCATCGTTGTTATTTTATGATTTTAGTTATAATTTAGGAGATGTATCAGAAAAAATTGCAGACCTTTATGAAAAATATCGAGAACGATACGTCGGCTGTGAAACTTCATCTTTTGTTAGCTCTTTTAGTCCTACTAAATATTTAAATAAGAAGAAAGATAGAAGAAAGATGATCGGTTACTCTCCTGGACGCAGATTATCTCATTTAGCTAAACGAAGGAGTATTTTTTCTTCGGCATCACTGCATGCTGCGAGTAACTGTAAAACATCTGCACTGCAAAAGAAAGCCATTTTAGTCGAATCGAGGTGAGTTTATCGAATGTTTCATGTCATCATATACCTAGATTGTTTTTTAAAATTCGGCTCATTTTACAGCAAAGATAAAAAAAACAAAGAAGTAAAACGAGCTTTATTCCATACCGCGGATGAAATAAAAAGCAAGACTGATTTCAAAGGTTCGACGAGTAAATTGAAAAGTATGCAATTACGACATTCGGTATGGCTGCGAAAAAGGACTCCGGTCAAAGGCACTCCTCGAAAAACACCTCATAAACAGACGCCCAAAAAACCTACTCCTAAAAAACATACTCCCAAGAAGAATAATACTCCGAGAAAAGTCAGCGAAATCGATGGTATTTGTGAAAGTTCCAAACCTTTCATTGATAAACCTTACCAAGCAACGAAGGCTGAAAATGGAAAACGTGTTAGGCTAGATGTTGCAATAGATGACAATGCCATGGATGGCTGTAATCCTAAGAGAAACGATAGTAATTTTTTGGAATTGAGTGAAACTCAACGAAAGGTGCGTATCATTCTTATAGTAATTTTATTCTGATGTTGAAGTCCATTTCAGTAATGTTACTTGTAAATCTATTTCGCAGAAATTATTGTGGGCTGTATCAGCTGCGTTGAAAAAAGTAGGCGTGAATTGTTCTCATAAAAATTTTCGCGAGTATGGTAAACGATTGTATAGAATTTGCAAACAGTTTTGGACGAGTACAGCATCCAACGGTAAACTGAAGCATGGAATCAGCGAACGCATGCTTTCTTTAGCGTCAGAAAATGTGAATAGTGTTATTGAAGAAGTTCAACGAGCTAATAATGAAAATATTGAACTATTTAATCATGATTCCAGCTCTTGTGATGTGTTTTTTTCAAAAAATACCAACGATGAAATTTAATGTCGTTTTAATGCCCTAAATTGGTACTTAATAAAATGTTGTGTTCAATTTTTAGACTTTTTCGTTCGGTTTTGAAAAATTGTCGATGTTTTAAAACATGTTTAGGTTTATTCTTCTCGATATTAGGAAATTCCGATCTATTTTATAGTAATAAAGATGAACATTGTGATAACGTAAAGTTTGAAATTAAATAAAGTTTTTTTTAGCTTTATTGAATTGTTTTTTTACAATATAAACGACTAATTTTTCATGGTAATTGGTAAATATGTGGACATTGAATAATTTGCAATCAGTTAATATTGCTATAATCTTAATTTGAATCAATCAATCAAATATAAGACATGGTATTGCAATACATTATGAATCTTATAAGCTACTTTTTGGAATTAAATATTAGTATCGAAGAAATTATTCAACGTAATCGCAGATGAAATAAATATACAATAAATTAAGCATCGTCAAGATGTTACATGAATACTTTGAATTTCCAACCTGAATTATATAATAAATAAAAGGGGTAACAAAAATTACAATACATGCAAATTGATTGAAAAATAAATACGAATAATTATGATGAATTATTCTACACTGGAACACAGTATACTGATAGGTAGATAGAACCTCATTTGAAACAGGATAAACATAAAACTCCATCGTTATCCGCATATCTGCAAATTGAAACATGCAGAACAATATAAAATTAAGATTCTCGAATAAACGAGTACGGATTTCTTGTGATAATCAAAGTACTATTAATTTACTCACTGAGAAAAGGAACAATTATTACAAAAGAGATCTTCACATTTCGAGCACTGCAGTAACGACGTGAAACAGCCTAATTTCTCACAAAACGAACATTTATCAAACTGAGTAATGTTGACTTCTGTGGCACGATCCTGTTAAGATGAATGTACATACATTGAAATAAAACTGACCAAAATTTAATTGAAATAACAAATTTATATTGTAACTTACGAGTAAAAGCGTAGTCTGAAGCTGGCACTTTTTATTCATAATCATTTGTTTCAGATTATCTTTAGTATTTGTACAAGACGAAATACAGGAAGTACCATTCAGTGATTTCCTAGCGGTGTCGACTTTCGGTTGATTTTGGGCGCCTTTGAAAAGTAAATTGATTGTTTTGTCTGCAAAGTAAATAATGCATAAGATCGTTTAGTACCGAAGCATTGGTGAAATTGTGTTCTAATTATCCAAGTTGAACTTACCATAAACGGATTGACGATTGCATACATATTCTACATCCAATTCACCAATATGTTTTTTAAGCTGAGGAGCAAAATTGAAATCGGATTTTATCCTTTTAGACATTATAAGTAGATTTTCAGAAAATACATGGACACTTTGATGATTCTTTGATCGCCGTAGACGCTTATTCATGCAACGATTCGGATTTAGATAGATTTTATGATCAAAAAGTTTTGGCGGAAATTCCCGAAAAACTGATAAAAACTTTCAAATCAAAACGGACAAGAAGGTTTGTTTCGTTTCCTTTTCCAGTCATCGAGTAATTTCAATTTTTTCATTACTTCACAAGTGTGTGATTTTTTCTAAAACGAAAATTGATTGTCGAAAGCATAGTTGTTTTAAAAATTAATCTTCTGAAATTCGACGTCTGAAACCTGAAGATAAAAAAAATAGTAAAATTTTTGCAATGTTCAACTTTGACTACTTTTACAAAACCTTTTTGTTACCGTTACTGTTAGTTGACCATACAGATTGCTTCTTCAGGTCCAAAAAGTTGTGTTTTGTAATCAAAGCTCGGTGTTGTGATAACAGCCGCAAAAGTGCAAAAATAAGGACAGAAAATGAAAATTGAAAAGTTAATTGTCGTTCTATCGGTTTAAAACATTTAAAAATTTACCATTCTTCACTTTCGGTTCGAACTTCAGTTCCAAAATGGTGCTGATACCAAACTTATATCCGTATACTTTGACGAATTACACTCGATCGGGTAAAAACATATTCAATAAAATGATATACAGAAATTTACCGGAAGAATACAAAAAGTTTTATTATGAATGGAAAGCTCAGTTGCCCAAACCGGTACATTATATTCACAAAGAAGGAAAGTATGAAAAAGATCAAGAAACCGGCGAAGTGAAATTGGTGCAAAATTTCCCGCTTCCATTATACGATTGCCCTGAAAATATTGACGGTATCTGGGGTGGAGAAGCAATAATTCAAGGATTCCGGCGTACGTATCATCCTAAATTCAAGAAAATTGACTTGGGACCAGCTCCGAAATTTTGGTTACCCAGATTGCATCGAGGTGCAGTGTACAGCGAAGTTCTTAATAAACACATAGCTTGTATTTTGACTCATCGAGCCATTCACTTGATAAATGAACACTATGGCTTGGACCATTACTTGATGCAAACACCCGCTTGTGACTTGAGAAATCTCTTACCTATTAAATTGAAAAGGAAAATATTATTAGCTTTGAGAGACGAAACTCTATATCCAGAAGATGAAGAAAAACGGCAAGATGTGTTCGATGAGTACAAGCACTACTTGGATAAATTTACTCATCAAGAAATTGAGTGGTATGGACTAACACTAGAAGAAGCAACTAAAAAACTACAGTTTGCAAAGATTCAAGCGCAGCAAAAACCTGTACCAATGAAACATATTTATCGCAAAGAATTTCTCGAATTTTTGAAAGAAACTGAGTATGAGCCTACCAAACAAGAACCGTGGTGGAAACGAAAGTTGATTTCTTATAAATAAATTGTAGTTTTTAATTACGTAATATATGTCATTGTTTCTTTATGAATTTGTTTCATTTTTTTCGATCTTCTGTGCTCTTCAGTTCTTGAAATTTGATATTTTTTCGTTGTAGGTACATTACCTTTGTGGATGTCGTACTACACTACATGATATCGACTTCTTTCTAAATTCTTACCATGAAATTGTTGAATTGAGAATTTCAGTCAAATCAATTTTACCAAAATGTTCAAGTTTCATCATTTTCATGATTATTATGCCTAGCACATGGAGTATTAGTTATGGTATTGGTGAAAAACTTCATTCGATGAAATGAAAGTTTAACAAAGTTGAATATTCGCAGAAGCAATCGTAATGAGTGTACGGTAGTCGGTAATGTTGAAATGAACCTATTAATTCATCATAGTGTAAATTTGGAAGATTTAATTAAATATCTTCATTTTGTAAATTATTATAAAATAAATCAGAAAAGTTGAAGAAATACACCTTGGGTATTCTTTGACGATAGATGCAATCCCGTTATCGGGCTGTAATAGCACGTAATCTGACAATCGCCCGGATAGCTCAGTCGGTAGAGCATTAGGCTTTTAACCTAAGGGTCCAGGGTTCGAGTCCCTGTTCGGGCGTAATATTTTGCAGAATTTTTTCTTCTATTCGGGTTGCCAATTTTGATGATTTGCGTACATTTTGAAACTATTTTCATCGAATTATTCATAAATGTGAACATACTCAGTATCTTGAAAACGAAAGTAAGTAGTTGAACGTACATAGAAGTATTTTTCATAGTTTTTTTCTCAATTTTTTATAATCGTCCGAAACGAGTAAGTGCGACTAAAAGTTGATTGTTATGTATTGTAGTTGCCTATTTACAAAATTTTTTCTCAGTAACTATGCATTTATGAATTTAGAAACAAGTTCGGAAGAAGAATAAAATGAATAGAATGGGAAAATAATAATTTTCACTGAAGATAAAGAGATATTAACGAGAATGCGATACCGTTAAAGAAACCTGTCTGTATGTGACATTAGAAAACACGCTCTTCTACCAATGTCAGGTTGGCCGAGTGGTCTAAGGCGCCAGATTTAAGCTCTGGTTCCCAAACGGGAGCGTGGGTTCGAACCCCACACCTGACAACGTGTATATTTTTTTTCATAATTTTTTTCATCGTACAATTTTCTAATAAGAAACAAGGTCAAAATAGGTACTTATGCACTATTATGAAGTATTTATACACTGATAACTCGAGTACGTATAATTTGAATCTAGTTTTCATTCAAGAGCTTCTAATGCTTCGTGCTATTATTCAAAAATATTTTATGTTATCTGTACTCGTGTATGTATGCGTACCTACGTACCTAAATAATAGGATACATATTCACATATTATTTGCAATAAAACCACGATCACTGTGCAAAAATTACAATTTTACGATGTGATACATATCAAATCACCTACCTATTTATATCAATTATCTATACGGACGTGCATTCATAGCCTAGGCTGTAAAACTAACTAATTCATTATAAATCAATGCTGGTTTATTTTAAAATAAAACTACTCAAGTAGCACCTAATGAGTATCAACTGAAATAACTCATTTCAACTATTTTTTCATTGCTTTAAAAAACATTTAATAAAAACTACATACTTACCAGTACGTTTATTTTGTCTAATGTAAAAGTAGGGAAATGAACTCGAATGAAGAAATTTATTGCGTTTATTCAGTCCAACTATTTCGGCATAAATGTTTTTTTGTTATTTATTTCATGACACGGTAGGTAAGGTGCGTTATTATGTAAGTATAGCCTACGCATCATTTTGTATACTCACCTACCTACGCTCAGTCATGACGTTTCTGTTTCAACTCATATCATACGAAACATTGTTGCACGTTGACATAATTAACTGTTTCAATCTGTGCTTTAGTTAATTCGAAAATAATTCTAATTAAATTGTTGAATTTTAGGCAAGTTTGTATGTGATATATGTTTATAAGCTTACGATACCTACTCAAAGGTGGATAACTAGAGATGAGAATTCATAATATCATCTAATTTACTTTTTGAATGCTACTTACTTACTCTGTACTTATTGTTATCCACTAGTTTGTTAATTTACTATCTAAGTAAATTAGGTACATTAAAATTATCTAAGTAAGTACATTTTATGTTTGAAAAACTGTTTGCCAAGTGCCAACACAACAACCTTATTCCCATTCTCCGGTTTGCACTTGTTTGCAACTCGATGTTACGAATAAATCAACAGTATAAAAGAAGAGTTTTTTTAGTACCTACCTATGGGAAAAAAATATAGTTACATCATTTTATTTATATCTACCGAAATATTCTCCACACACACTTTCCACTTTTTGCGAACAGTTTGAAATATTGTATTATACGGTATAGAAATAGGTGTTGGATTTGTAGTAGTTTCAATTTTAACTTTACCGCATGACCACTTGAACTTTACTGAATAAGTTGAAAATTGAAAATAGAAGAATATCCGAGTGTCGAAAACAGAAGTTATAAGTTAACTGCTCAAAATGAAATAAACTGCGAAATTATTCAGAAAAAAACGCATCCGAGGAAATATAAAATGCAATAAAAACCATAAATTATTCTTATTGTTCGCACCATGTGGGAGAAGTTATTACAATTATTGACTTTTATCGCGGTATTTTCTGCGAAACATGCTGAAACTGAAATAGAAATAAAAGTGTCGATATTCTTGAATGGAATTTCAATTCTAAAATATAAATGGATGTATTAACTTAAAAATGTCTGTTAGTTGATCGGTAGATTGAATGATATGATCCATAAATTTTGTGAAAGAAATTTTTAAATACTTTATCACGAGTGAAACTTTCTAGTTTTTATAGATAAAAAACAAAGTATACATCTTATTACTTTTTTGAAATTGAAAGTTACATCACATCCTTCCCAATCCCCAAATATTTTCATATATTTGCTAATTAAGGTGGTTCTTCACGTTTAGCATAAAATTGTAGGTATAGCATAATCAGTAAAATGTAGAAGGCACTGAGTTGATTTATTAAATTTTATGTATTGTTATCAGCGTTGAAATACATTTATATCAAGAATAATGTTATAGAAACTTTAATTTTTTTCAACTTATTTCATGTAAAATTTTTCAAAATCAAAAATACTCAATTCGTGAAAAAGAGCAAAAAAAA
>FIZU01050220.1:0-12831 GCA_900064475.1 Pseudococcus longispinus
AGGATATGACACGTAAGTCTTTAGGAGTAGCCAATAAATCGAAAGCCAAATCGAATGACAAATTAAACGTTGATAGTAGTACTAAAAACACAAAAAGTAATAAACGAGTAAGAATTGTAAAACTGCCTGATTCTAAAAGAACCGTAAAATTACCAAAAAGTAAAGATCAATCCAATGCTAACTCACACCAATTTCAAGGCAAAGTTACAGTTCATAACGTAGGTGATAAAGATAGTGATATTTTGGATGCATTTGATCAAACGCTAGGAGATAAATCGAAGGATGTTAATCGTAAGTCAAATCAAATCGAAAGTTCGTTGAATAAAACCGCAATTCCTCCCCAAACAAACCCGAGTCTCAATAATAATGATATTAATCGAATCGAAGTAATTAAGTCGCCTACTGTCAATCAAAACGATAATGTAAATACGATAAACCAAAATGATTTATTATTTAGTGAAAAAGACCGTACAGAATTATTAGAGCAGATTCAAAGTGAAGTTCAAACATTATTACAGCAGGCGGATTGGTTGAAAAATATAAATCCGACATCGAACGAATATAACATTTCTGAATCGGTTAATCGCGATCAAGAACAAACAAATCGAAATATTTCACCCGCTAGAAGTATCGATAGTATTATTACTCGACGAAGACCAGTCTCGCGATCGTTTAGTTCATCGGAATCGCGTAGCTCATCATCGTCAGAGGAACCAAATCCTAAACGACGTTCACCTAAAAAGAAATATAAACGTTCACCGGTAAGAAACAAACGTATTAGTAATCAATCGCGAAAACATAACTCGAAAGATATTAATCGTAAATCGAATAATGATAAATCGAACGACGATACTAATAGGAATAAAGAATCAGGTAACCCAAACGATGGCAATTATTCCATCAATAATAATAGCACCTCGAACGATAATCAAAGTAACATAAATACGAATCGGCGCGATACCTCAGTGATTGCTCATGTTTTCCATACCGATGTAATCGATAATCGAGAGAAACTAAATCCGGATTCAAATTATTATTCTTGGCGTAGGTTATTAGAAATGGATTTAGAATCTCAGGGTTTTTCAATCGAACGTAATGATAAACGAATGCATAATGAGAATCGAAATATGATGAGATTACTAACTCGCAGAGTAGGTGATACGTATCTAGACCGGCTAGTGCAACTCCCTACGTTTGATGCAATGCTAGATCATTTAGAATCAATTCGACAGGGCGAAAATAACACAAGTTTAGCTGCACTTCAAAAACGATTTAACAGTTTGGCATTATATCGAGGCGAAAAGATCGCTACGTTTTTCTCTAGGGTTGAAAAAATCGAAAGGGAATATTCGAATGCAAACCAAATATTAACCGAAAAACAAATAGTAGCTCAAATTTTCTCAAGTACAGTTACGGTCTATCCAGGTATACGATTTTTCGTTAAAATGTACGGAGGGTTAGATAAAATATCGAAAGATTCGCTTAGATCGATGCTACTAGAAGAGGAACAAAATAGTAACGCTTTATTTGCTCCTGCACAGGCGAATTTTGCACGACCTGAGAATCGAAGGCCAGAAAATCGAATGTATCGTCAACGTGGAGATGGGGCAATCGTGCCAAATATATCGACCTGCTATAAGTGTGGTGCAAGTGACCATAAACAACGAAATTGCCCAAACAACGCGCCTACATGCTTCAACTGCCAAAATGTGGGCCATATTCGATCACAGTGCACATTTCCCGATAACGGAAAAGGCAAATCGATGGGTAAGTTCAAACGCAACTATAATAATCAAAAGCTTTTCAAACAACGAAGAAATTTTCATAATAACAGCTATAATAACAATAATAAGAATCGAAAGCCATATAATGGAAACAATAATAAACATTCAAATTACAATCAATCGAATGGTAATAATAATAAAAATTACAATAATAATCGAAGAGATAACAATACTTACAACAATAATAATCGAAACTATACTAATCGAAAGAACAATGTGAAAAATAAAAATCAAAATCCACCGCAAAAACCGCAGCAGCCTAAACAATCACAAAAACCTAATAATAATTAATTTAGTTACAGGCAAATCGAAGGGACCGACGTTGCTCCAACGTTTGGAGGCCCAAAGGGCTTCATACGAGTCAGCTCAAAACGAGGTAATTCAATCTGTAACACAGTACCTGGAAAAAGAAAACCCCACCATCGAAGACGAATCAAAGGTATTAATTAGTATCAAACGAAAAAGACAAATCGATTTAATAAGAAATTCAAAGCAAGATTTAATATTCGAACGTTTAGACAAGCAAATAAATGAAATTCGATTACAGATCGCCGCCGTGTCCAGCGAGACGGACGAAAACGAAGACGATCGACAAAAGCGTTATCACGAGTTGTTAAGAAAAGAAAGACAAAAACGACTCGAGCTTAAATTTTGGAAAGATCTCGTTACTACGAAAATCGAAGAATGCGATAAGTACATCGACGAATTATTAAACTGTCTCGAAAATCAATTACCATGTAAATCGAATGTATCGGTGCAACGTCACAACAATGCAGTTCATGCCCGCGTAATCGAAAGTATGAATAATCTCAAACCAGCGTCAGCCTCCACTTCGACGCCTATTTTTCAAACTCGAGCTAACATTGCCAAAAGCGTCTCGTTTGATGCAGATACCAAACCGCCATCGAATGTAATGTCGACGAAGGTACTGCCGTTGAAGAAAACGAAACCCGTATCAAAGATCGTCGAAGAAGCTAATCGAATTTGGAGCCTCGCCGCTGATGTACCTCGCGCTACCAATTCGCCGGATCCGGAAGCATGGGAGGAAACGGTCGAGATGGGACCGCGACGTAATGTGAATGAACTGCTGCTGGTAAATCCGTTAGATCTACAGCCAGTTTCTACTTTACCAACACCAACTCCAACAAATATTACGGCGAACTCTGTAAACGAAATACTACAAGCAGAGAAGGCTTACATCGCAGAAATTTGGAAGCAAAAGCAAATCGAAGGCAAAATCGACGTCATGCATGATGAACAGAATGTAATAACAGCCATCGACGACGTAATGAAAATCGAAGCCGACAACGACATCATTAGTAAGTTTTTAGTATTCATTGCCGATACTGGAGCGAGTACCCATATGGTACGTTCGCCAAATGCTTTAGCGTTTAGCAGTAGTATAAATCAGTTAGTCGAAAGTGCAAATCGCGATCCCAGTAGTAATTTGAAAGCATCTAAAATCGGTCCGGTAATAGGCAAATCGAAAGATAATCGTTTCAATGTGTTCTTACATGACGTACTAGTAGTAGAAAACTTGGCTGAAAATCTATTATCGCTACGCAAATTCGTAGACAAAGGGTTCAGTGTGCTATTGAACAATAAAATATGTCGTATTTTCAACCCACACACTCGTACCGTAATTTTAGAAGGGATTTATAAAAAACCTTTTTGGTATTTTGAGGTATGCAAATCATATAAACATACTGCTTTTATTTCAACTAGACGAAAGCGTTACACCTCGCCACCACGAATTACTAATCTCAAAAGACCTAAGCTAAATGAATCGAACGAAAATATGCAATTGGAGGAAAATATATCAAACGTAAATACGCAAATCGACGGCGCAAATTTAAACGAAATATCGCATAATACTAACGAGTGCTTTGGCACTAATCAACAAACAAATACAAATATACTATCAAGTAGTGATAGGACGACGCCTCCAGCCAGTTCAAACCGGCCTGATCGTCCACCTAGCCAGATCCGGCATCCTAACGGGAGCCAGAACCAGTCAGGAAACGCGTCCGGTTCGGGGAACGGTTTGGAAGCACCACAGTCTCAAATCACATCGAAAGATCCGATAACGTTCGACGATATTTGTTCTCAATACGAATCGATTGATTTAAACATAAACGAAAGCGCTGAAATTAGCTCAGTCGATCCATCGGAAACATCTGTAAAACAATCGAAAAATCCGTGCTTGGTAATGCACAGACGATTAGGTCATATGTCATACGAAAAAATGGTGAAATTAAAATCGAAAGTATCGATATTAAATAATATTGAACTAAATGCCGATATCATTCGATCGTGTGAAACGTGTATTTTAGCTAACATGCGCAGGTTGCCGTTTAACGAACATCGAGAACGTGCAACGCAACCCTTTACGGTTATTCATTCAGATGTTATGGGTCCAATGCCTGTACCAACAATAGGCAAAAATTTCCTTTGGATCGTTACTTTTCTTGATGATGCAACAAGATTCGCAATGGCATACACAATGCAACGAAAAAGTGATGTATTAGAGTGTTTTCGAATGTATGTAAATCACGTTAAAAGTTACACGAATGATCAATATAAAATTTTTACATTACGATCAGATAATGGTGGTGAATATACCAGTAAACAATTCGAAGAATTTTGTAAATTTCATGCAATTGAACAGCAGTTTACCGAGGCAAACACACCTCAACATAACGGTACTGCTGAACGCTTTAATCAAACGATCATGGGCATGGTACGCCGAATGCTATACGACTCGAAAGTTCCCTGGTGTTTTTGGGATTTAGCGCTTGGAGCTGCAATTCATATATATAATCGAACGCCTCATGCAAGTATTAATTTTCATATTCCACTAAACGCGGTTTTTCCATCGGCGGATCCGCGCATTGACAAGTTAAAACGTTTTGGTTGTATTGCTTATGTACATCGAAATTTACAAAAATTCAATAAACTAGAAGCCCGATCAGTGATAGGAATTTTAGTAGGCTATACCAGTACCGGGTATAAAATCCTTCTCCCTCAGTCACGTAAGGTAATTCGAACAAAACATGTCAGGTTCAACGAAGGGAAAATTTATACACATTTACGCAATTTATCGAATGATGATTATAATCGAACATCTGAAAGTGAATGGCTAAGTGATTTTAGTACTATTTATAATCAAGTAGATCCTACAGACGCTACTGACGAACCGTGTAATTTGCCGAAGGGAGTGAAGTTTAACGAAGAAAATCAAATACATCTAATCGAAGATGTTACTAAAGAACCGTCCGTAACTAAAAATATACAAATCGAAGGTGATATTAGACCAGACGAACGACCTATTTTAGACCAAAACACATCGAATGTTTTTCCAATCTCCCAAACGGGGGGAGCCAAATCGAACGCTTCAGGTAAAAATAAATCGAAAAAGTCCGTCCCAACGTTAGGAACGGGGGGAGAAAAATCGATCGAAAATAGCGATAACGATAAATCAAATGACTCCGATGAACATGACGAAGACATGGCGTCCGCATATACTATAAAACAGCACTTTGATGAAGAACTTCGAAGAGTCATGCAATATTATGATGAAACAGGGCAAACCGACGATCTTACAAATTATGCTCTTATGACAGGTCTATTATCAGATCCTATATCGTATAAACAAGCGATGGAATCCGAAGAAAAACACGAATGGCAAAACGCATTAGAAAACGAAATTCACTCGATGATCGAAAATAATGTCTGGGAAATAGTTGACCGACCAAAAACTTCGAATAGTAAACGTCCAACAATCGTAGACTCGACGTTGATCTTCAAAAAGAAATCCGACACGTACGCACGAATTAGGTTTAAAGTAAGACTAGTCGCTAGAGGTTTTAGAGACACAGACGAATACGCTGTACTAGAAATTTACGCACCAGTGTCAACGATCGCAACAATTAGGGTATTCTTATCAATCGTTAATAAATATAACCTCGAATGTATGCAATTCGACGTGATTACGGCTTTCCTAAACGGTGAATTGACCGAAGAAATTTACATGACATTACCCAAAGGCGTAAAATTGAAAGGTTACGATCCAAAACGTCACGTATTACGTCTACGCAAATCAATATACGGCTTAAAACAGAGCCCAAACAGGTGGAATAAGAAATTTCGCGAGAAAGCTGCTCAAATTGGTTTCGAAAGTGACATAAATGACCCATGTTTATTCTGGTACCGAAAAGGCTCAATAATCATTTTCCTGATCCTATATGTGGATGATATTTTGATAGCAGGCAATAATCGAAAGATGCTAAACGAAATGATAACAAAATTGAAAAACCTATTCAAAATTTCCGAAATGGGAGAACCCAAAAAGTTCTTAGGCTTTAATATCGAACGCAATAGAGAAAATCGAACGATTTCGCTACATCAAAAAGACTATACAATGATGATAATCGAAAGATTCAATATGTCGAACGCTTATCCTACTGAAATTCCAATGATTACGAAAAAGAATAGCAAGTCAATCGAAAAGATGGTAGCAAAAGCACCGAGTTTGCCGGTGAATCGCAAACAACGAAAGCGCTCGCAAATTTCGGAAAGTTCGAACTCTGGAGGTTCGTTATTTCCTTACCGCGAAGCTATAGGTTGTCTGTTATACTTAGCAAACGCAACGCGACCAGATATCATGTATGCCGTAAACATTTTAAGTCGAAAGCAACAAAATCCAACACAATCAGACTGGAACGCTGTAAAATATATTTTCCGTTACTTACGGGGATCGGTAGACTTAGGTCTCCTATACAAAGGTTACTCGAATGATTTAATAGCGTACTCGGATTCGAGCTTTGGTGATTGCCCAGACACCAAAAAATCAACGACAGGTATCTTAATTTTATTACACGGCGATCTAGTTTATTGGGCGAGCAAACGCCAAACACTAGTGTCAAATTCCACTTGCGAAGCGGAATATATCGCAATGAACCAATCGTTAATCGAATGCTTAAGTATAAGTGCGACGGTAAAACGAACGATAAACAAAAATCTAATGCCCTTCACCTTGTATGGTGACAATACTTCAGCAATTCGATGTACTCAAAAGCCCGGTACGCCGGCACTAAAACATGTAACAGAAATTAAATGTCATCAAATATTAGACCAAGTTATTCGAGGTAACGTAAAGGTACACTGGGTCGCGAGTAAGGCACAAAACGCCGATTTCCTTACAAAAGCACTACCTAAAGATACCTTTTTAGAATTACGAAATCGTGTCATGTCTATAGTTTAAATAAGTACATCGATAGTTATGTAAAATAATCGAACGCAAAAATCGAAAGTTTTATTCATGATGAACATCATACTGTTTCTTTTTTTTCTCACTTAGGCCTCGAAAAATGCCAAGCATACATCGGAACCTTCAAACACCTCGAACGAATTGGCAGACGGAGCGGATTTATGCTTAGCGAAAAAGCTCGCGACATGTTCGCGATGCTATTATTCGATGTCGTAACGCCGCTCCGGAAAAACGAATGAAATCGAATGTGTATGTGTAAATCGAAAGTATATATATTAAACGAATAGACGAATTAACTCTTGCCTATGAAATTGTATTTATTTTTTTTTGTAAACTCACTATCTGTAACTTTTATAAAAAGAATGATAAGATAACGTTTTGGAAGACACTGCGAAGATACCAAGATTCGTTCAAGAAGATCTCCGTCCACCTTTTGCAGTCAAAAGCCGACGTCGGGGAGGAGTGTTAGAAGAACGAATCTCCCCGTTTCCCGGATTGGATCGTTCGGTCTCGTTCGACCGTTCGCCGGGGTGTGAGCTCGACGCACTCGTCGATCTCTCTCACTATGTTTCTTGTCTGTTGTTTGCTGTAGATGTTTTTCATGTTGTAGAGAATATATATATATATATATTTTGAAGGTATGTATTTCTTTTCTGTTTTGGGTTTGGGAGGCGAGGGCTAGCCTTCAAGGGGCTAGTCCCGGACAAGGGAGGGGTCCAATTGAAATTTCAGTGATAACTAAATTTAATTCAAAGATCTCAATTTACAACTTTTGTTTGAACAATTTTTCAATTGGGGCTTTAGGTACAGAGGATGGGAGATTTTTGGAAAAAAGGGACCTCAAAAAAAAAAGATATGGAACCCCGTCTCATTTTTTAAAAACTACATCCCAGATTATGAATCAATCATAAAATCGCTCTTGACCTTTTGATCACATGAACGACTTTTTTTTGTTTGCGAAAGCATCAGCATTTTTAATTTTTCTAACGGCTGCAGCTCCTTCAATTTCAGAGTTAGGCAAAACATGAATATAACTTATTTTGTAGAGCTCAAAAAGTTCAATAAAAAAGTTTTTAGCGAATTTTTTCTATCTGTATTCTCCGAGAAGTTAAGACATTCTGAAGCCAGCACCTCTGCTAGTGCACGTCTTTGCCTTTCAAATCTCAGGATCAGCAAACATACATACACTAGTGCAGTTTGGGTAGCAGCATCGCTGATTTGAAGGCAATGCACTTCTACCGGAACACCCTGTAAATACAACATAAATACGAAATACAAAGTGTTATAAGTATTACCATTCGCGTTCATACAGAATACGTTCATTTATTCGAGAAAATTGAGTTCGATTGCATTACTAATGAGGTATGTTTTACATTTTCAGTTGTACCTACTGTATAATAATTCAGCTTCGACTTTTTTATATTTCGCCGCCATAAAATTGATAGCGAAACGAGCTCGTATTTTTGTTTCCTTCTCCACTGTATCGAAACGTTAGCGTATGATAGAAAGGCAGGTACGTTATGCTACGAAATTGTTCGTTAGATTGCAACGGTATTTTAATGATTCGCGTTTTTCGTCGATATTCGAATAATTTTCCATATCAAAAGAGAAAAATATGTTCGAGTGTTCGGTCGTTATCAATTCAGCAGGCGGTACCAAGATGATTATGTGCATTAGAGAGAAACACGCGCGCCAAGGTACTAGCTTCGGCATCGCAGACGAGGCAGAGAGGTGTACGAATTTGTTACGAAGGCGACCCGATTCCAGGACGATGAGGTTGTTTGGTGTAAACTTTAAATGTCCCTTATTAAGCGGACATTCGTAATTAGGGGAGAAAGTTATAAAATTATTCCAGTATCTGGTATACGTACTATACACAGTATGTATACATATATACAGCGTTGCTTGCTAAAAAGGGGGATATAGCTGCGAAATGAGTTACACGTTTAATGTTTTCCTATGCTACGTATAGAGCTAGCTATACTAGAGATGCGCATCCCCCACAATATCTGGCACGCACCGTCGACTTGGTACTTTGCAAGTAAACGAAGTATTTAGTGTTTTGCGTTGGCCGAAGTCATTAGAGTTAACCATGTGACGAACTAAGCGACTTTTAATTAGGTTAACGCGCGATTTGGCGTGTGTCGTTACTAACGTTCTGCGAGTTGCCTAAATTGGCGTAAACGTCGCGTCGTCACTCTAACCCTCTGCCTATGGCACATGAAACAACTGTTCAAAAAAATAGGCTGGTGGAAAAAAAACACATCCGACAAATGAATATATTCGGTCTCATTAGCTATACCAAAAATACCCCCTTGCAACGTATACTACGTATGCAGGCTAATTCAGAAATGATCTGCTTCCTTCGAAGAACGAAATAGGCAATTTATTTTACATAATGGTGAAGATATTACAGCTCGGTGCCCGTAGTTCTTCTTCTCACCACCCTCGCGTGGCCATGTGTGCAGTTGGTTGGTTTTGTCTTGTTTTTTTTTTCAACAATGCTGTATTTTGGGGACGGAATTGAGGATCTATGGAGGGGGCGTGTCCCCTCCATTCAAATTATTTTCAAAAAATTGAAAAAATTTTTAAAAAATTGAAAAAATTTTAAAAAAATTGGCTAGAAATCTACGAAAGTTTTTCCTTAGAGGGGAAATTTTCCAACCATGTGTCGAAATTGTATGATGGTTTTGGTTTCCTATATTGAAAGATCAAAGTTTTTCACGTCTATCAAATGCTGAGCTGAAAATAGATACGATGAAGCATAATATCATGTAAAAATATTGCCTATTTTGAAATTTGAATCTGCCGTAATGAAAATTTTGGTGAAATGAATTTCGGGCCATAATTTTTGACACAGAAAAATTCCCATAAAGAAATTGGTCACCTTCAACATAGATGAACTATGCACAAAATTGACCAGTTCAGAGACTGAATCGCAATCTACATGTTTTTCGAGTCTTGAATCTAAAAATTTTAAAAAATTAAATTTTGGCAAAATTCTGATTTGAATTTTTCTTGGAAATAAAGTTGAAATTTTCCAATCCAAAAAGTCATTCGAATTCTGAAAATTTTTCCAAGCCCAAAAGGTTCTGAAAAATGTCAAAAAGTCTGCGTAACGGAATTTCGTTACTTTTTTCGCGGATTTGAAGCTAAAAACTTGGGCGAATTACGCCAACCCAGGGAGGATCTTCCCTGGACCTCCCCCCTCCCGATTATTATACTTCCACACTACGTTTTAAAGTATAAAACGTAAGATATGATTTTGCTCTGAAAACTTGGACAAATTTTTTAAAAATTTAATCGCACAAAAAGTAGAGTTGATCCACTTTGACATAATGATATTTGTATCACAAAAAATTCAATTGGCCAAAATCTCTGAAATTTTCCAGGTTCAAAACGATCTGACAAATGTTTAAAAGCCAGATGTTTTTTCATCACATCATTAGATTAGTTCATCGTTAAAGGTATATCTTATGATAAAATTCCATAAAATTGCAAAAACTTGAAAGTTCAATTTTTACATCGAAAATTCGACTTCAGAAATAGAACCCAGTGAAAAATACAATACATAGAAGTAATTCTTCATGTCATTTCGAAAGTTTCTCAATTTTAGAATGGGCACTCCAATACAGAAGGGGACACATCACCCTTCCACAAATTAAGGCCAATAATGTAAGAAATTCTGTAAAGGTGCGTGATACTTGTAATTTTCGATAACTCTGAACCATGACTTTATTATTTCAATCCAACCTCTGCAAGCCTCCTACTCCCTCCCATTTCAGCCATAATAAGAAAAATCATGAAAAAGTTGGGTAGATACACTGAACACAAAGAGCATAGCCAGGTAAGAATGGTGAACCCGGCCCTTGGCTGGGATTTTCGAACTTTCTAGCGGTAGTTGGTCCTTATGGTTTAAAAAATTGCTGGTAAAAATTTTGGCCCACTACCTCACCCCTAACCCCTCGTATCACCCGAAATGCCGATTTTCCTTATAAATTTCTGTATTCTGAAATTCCCAACCGAATTTTTTCAAACTTACAGGGATGATGGATCATACCAAGGGTCATTTCTGGAAATTTTTTCAATTTTTTTTCAATCTTTTTTCGTACTGAAATCTGATTTTTAAGACTTCAAAGTGTAATATGTACATGTTGTTTCAGACCTGGCAAAAAAATCTTGATATATATTATGCCATATATTTATTATGTAAAACTTATATTTTTTTCAGAATTTTTTAATACGGTGAAAGACCTTCAAAAATGCAGAAAATCAATTTTTTCTACTATTTTTCACCCTTAAAGCGGTCTTTTTTGGGTGAAATTTTTTTTTCTTGCAAAATATCATCAAGTACACTTAAAAACACCATTAACCTGAATTTGAACCAAATTCGTTCATTTCATCTATATTTTCCAATTTTTATTAAAAATACACGAATGACGCCATTTTGAGTACCCACAACCCTCTCTGAGATGACGTGGTGGTCTGAAATTCATGTCTCGACATGTTTCAACTTGATATTTGTCATAAATTGCAGTTTCAGCAAATTCAAAAACTTTTCATTTTTTTCATTCTGTCTTAGGCACAATTTTTTTAGTCAAAAATATTTAATTCTTAAGAATTGGTAAAAAAAAATTAAAAACCCCTTGATTTTGCTGAAATTGCAGTACACGACAAATATTGAGTTGAAACATTCTCAGACATTAATTTTAGGCCCTGAGGTAGGGGACCAAAATTTTTACCAACGAGTTTTCAGACCATCAAAGGACCAAATTCCGCTAGAAAGTTCAAAAATCCCAGCCAAGAGCCGATTCACAATTCTTACCCGCGCTATGCTCTTTTTCCAAGTTTAAAAATCATCTGAGCTTAATAAAATTTTTTCAAACTCGAAAAAGACAGAATTTCTGAAATTTTGCAAGTCCAAAAAATCGTTTGAAATCTAAAAAATTTTTAAAGTTCAGAAAATCTAAAATAGCGTGACAAAATGTCTGAATGTCAGCGTGATTCCTAAAATTTTCCAAGTCTAAAAAGTGCTTGACAAAATGTCGGAAAGTTGGCGTGATTTCTAAAAGTTTTCAAGTCCAAAAAGTCCAAAGTGTTTGTATGACAAAATGTCTAAAAGTCTGCATAATCTATGAAATTTTCCAAGTCTAAAAAAATCTGAAAAAATGTCTAAAAATCAGCGTATGCTAAAAGACATTCAATATTTAAGCTTCAACGTGAATATTTAGTTGAAATTTTCGAATTGTGTGAATTTTTTAGTTGGTAAAATTGTGATTCGGCCAAGTGATGTCCAAAAAACCACCAATTTACCAATTTTTCAAATACCCAGGAGGGCAAGCCGCACCTTGCCCCCTTTGATTCCGTCCCTAATGAGAACCCATCCTCCTTAGAAGATAAGAATCCATGCATAGTGAACTCAAAATTTTTTACTAAAATTGACCATTTTCTGTCATGCAAATTTCACGATTGTGCCATTTTTCTACTTTCAATCAGGAAAGTAATGATAGAAAATATAACCCTACCTCCTTTATGAACAGAAAGGTGAATGTTTCCACTCCTAATACCTCTCCTGCTCGCCCCTACGAGCAAATTTTGATGACCCTCCCCCCGTTCCCAAAATTTCCTTTCGATTCATAGGCACTAAATCAAAAACCACATATCAACTCGTGTTTAAAAAAAAGTAGACCATGCTAATCGCCAAGACTACAACCGTACGAACAAAAAACAAGGAGACAGACTCGTTATCAGCAAAATTTCACACTTTTTACACCGAAT
>FIZU01050225.1:0-19862 GCA_900064475.1 Pseudococcus longispinus
CTCTGTCATTTTTGCATATTTTTTTGTACGACCAAAAAATGGCACATCTACACGATAAATCACAATCACACTGCAAATTTCAGACTTCTACCTATTATAGTTACTGAGAACATTCGCGGACAAACTTTTTTGGCGAATACATAATACCGAATTTTTCTGAAAATTCGGTTAAAAAAAAGAAGATAACTTTTCAAAAGTTTAACAAAAAGTTCCCGCCATTTTTGGAAATCTGAAAAATTTTTTCAAGTCCAAAAAAGTCTGACAAAATGTCTTGACTTCAATTTTTCAAGTTGAAAAAAAATATAAATTATTTGCCCAACAAAACATCCAAAGGTCAGCATCATCTCTAAAATTATCCAAATTCAAAAAATCAATGGAAATCTGAAAAATTTTTCCAAGTTCAGAAAAGCTTGACAAAATGTCTGATTTTGAAATTTTTCAAATTTGAAATTTTCCAAATCGAAAAATTAATTTGTGTTCTCAAAAATCTTTCAAGTCCAAAAAAGTCTGACAAAATGTCTAAAAGTCAGCGTAATATCTGAAATTTTCCAAATTCAAAAAGTCTGTCTGACAAAATATTGAAAAGTTGGAATCATTTCTGAAATTTTTCAAGCTCAAAAAGTCAATAGAAATCCAAAAATTTTGGAAATTCCAGAAAGGTCTGACAAAATTTCTAAAAGAAAATTTTTTAAGTTCAAAAAGTCTAAATTATTGGTCTGGCAAAATGTCTGAAACTAAGCATTATTTCTGAAATTTTCAAAGTTCAAAAAGTCAATGGAAATATGAAAATTTTTCCAAGTCCAAAAAAGTCTGATAAAAAGTCTAAAAGTCATCGTAGAGGATTTCACAAAAATTGTTGAAATTGCCACTAAAATCGGTAAAAATACCGTAGAAATGCCTCTACAATCGTGAAAACTGTAAAAAAATTCATAAAGACTGTTACAATTTTTAGAAATCATTTTTTAAAAAAATGAAAAAAACATGAAAATCATCGAAATTTTCACAAAAAAAAATTTCACCAGAATCTCGTAAAAACTGTTACAATTTTCATAGAAATCATTTGAAATGTGAAAAAAATGATCCAAAAACACGAAAAACATCAAAATTTTCACAAAAATGAGTAAAAAACGTAAAAACGTACAAAAAATTATAAAATTTGACGAAAATCTAATAAAAACTGTAACTAAAAATGTTCACATTTTTTACGATTTTTTTTACTATTTTTGCGTTATTTTTAATGATTTTTGTGAAAATGTCTAAATATTGCAACGTTTTTTATGGCATTTTAACCACTTTTATAACATTTTTCAAGGATTTTTATGAATGTTTTCACAATTTTTACGAGATTTTCGATACCAATTTAACGAATTGTTTGCTAATTTCCATAAAACTTTGAGAAATTTAAACGAATTTTTCGTCACTTTTCATGATTTTTTGACAGATTTTAGTATCGAAAGTAATTACCTATTTTTGCAAAAATTTTACTATTTTCGACGGTTTTTATATGATTTTTTGGTCATTTTTATCACACTTTTTATGACTTTTATGAAGATCTAAAATTTTGCCAAAAATTTGTGATCTCTTAACCACTTTTACGATATTTTTATCGATTTTAATGGCAATTCTGATCATTTTCTCAAGGTTTTCAACAATTTCTATGATTTTTTGGACGACTTTTATTCTAATTTTGATAATTTTTTATGGAAATTTTCAACGTTCTTACAAAATTTTGACCACTTTTACAACACTTTTAGTAATTTTCATTGAATTTCGTTTCTTGATTCGTGACTTGGACCAACAATCGACTTAGAGATGATTTCAGCTGAATCGAAGCTCACAAAGCCCACTTTGCTGCAAAAATAACAGGCCCTACTCATCAAATTTCGGGATCGAGGGCAAAAAAATTTACGAGCCCCATTCAAGGAGGGTGTTTTAGGAGATCTGTTAAAATTTTTTTTGAAAAATCCATTATTCTGTTAAAATGATTAGATGCATTGAGTCCGAACGAAGCAAGGATGAAAATTTTTAAGAAAATTGGATTCAAAATTTGAAATTTCATCATTTTTTCCAACACTTTTTTTTTTCACCGGGACTCTAGAACCTCCGGGCTCGGGGACAATTGTATCATCTGTAGCCCCCCCCCCCCTCGAATAGGGTCTGGAAAAGAAGCTGAGAAATTCAACTTCAGAATCTCTGCAGACACTTCAGAATTCAATTTGAAATGAATGATTCGTTTTTTCGATGTTTTCACATGGATACGTCTTCTGGGAGGGAGGATTTTTTTTTCACGAAATTTTGCTTCCCTGCATGACTTTTTGGACTTGAAAATTTTCAGGCATTATCTTAAGCTAGATGACTTTAACCAAAATTCCACCGTAAACTTCAATAATTCACTAATGAATGGGGTAGAAAAATTCTCAAATTTTTTATCAAAATTTCGTTGCAATTCAACACTCTATTCCCCTCTCCCACCGTCCTCCTTCCCTTCTTTATTCGATTTGAGGAATTCAAAAAAATCATCCTCCGAAGAATTGCTCAATTTTCCAACTGAAAATCGACCCGATCATAATTTCATGTGAACATCGTTCTTTCCTCTCAGATCCTACATTAAGTTCATATCTATGTATTAATCTACGCGATTAATATTCCACGTTTAACTTGGTCCGCCATCGTTGACGAGGTGCGAATTTTATTCCAAACAAATCGCTTCCTTTTGCGCATTCTTCTCGTCCATCTCTCACTTGTACTCCATAAACACATACGAACGCACGTGCTTTTTTTCATAAACGAAATTATTTCTCTCAAGGATGGAATCAACTACAACGTGCATTTTTGCTAAATATTTCAAACGCATTTATATAGCTAAGTACTGACACATTCGCGTATGTTTTTCGTCGATTTGTTTACACAATCGTGTACGTATCGTTATAACCTTGATTGGCGACATAATTTAAATATACAGAAGTACATATTATTATGTTATTTAAGGTTATGGTCAAAAAAAATTCGTAAATTCTGTCTATTTGGCATGTTCAACGGGGGTAGTTATCTTTCCATGCAAATTTACGAGTAGCTGTTATGTTAATTCTATATGCGATACATAAACGTGAGAGAAAAATCAACCTGTAGAGCAAATATACTCCGAATTTAAATACGTAAGAGCGATAAGACCGATTAGATAGTAAATCGATTATTTTCATCGGCCAAAATTTTCCATCGATTCAACATGCACATGAGTCATGAGCTACATAGATACTCAAGCGAAATCGGTCACAGTGGTTTATAAACTTGAGGTGTATTCGTATTTAATTTTCCAAATTCGTCGTATCAATTACCGGACATTATTTGATTACCACATATCCATCGACATGATATTTTGGTAACATACTCAACTCACGCATGGGTAACGTTAAACCGGCTCACAAAATTATAATTTCCAGCCATCGCCTCCCTCAAATAACGCAATCGTACTTATTTTTATTCAGGAGACATACCTATGCGACTTACGATCATTTCATCATCGCGGTATTTTCCCCTTTTATTTCATTTAGAAAAAAAAAAACTTCACAACCAAATCTAATTACCCGATATTTCTTTGCTAGTAAACTAGTTATGACTCAATATCGGCGCATTCGCGACTTTAATCCAGGTAAACGCAATACTTAGAGTCGTCCCATAAATAGCCAGCGAACTTTCGAATTCAAGGTTACCATTGATAGAGCGTGTTGTAGGAAAAGTCAAAGTCGAAATGCCAATTTTGTCGTAATAACGTGCGCAGCTGAGTGACGATGGATATAAATGTCTATGGAACTTGGAACAGGTATCGGGCTCCAGATTGTACTAGAAATCGTTGGATTGGGTATAGGTTCTGCGAGAATAGCAAGGTGGGAAATTTCGTTCGAATACAGACGAAGGATTTTTTATGGGAGTACGTGGCTCAAGTACCTAATAATGGGACCGTTGCCATCTTGCTGGAACATTATTTTTTATTGGGGTAATATTTTCTAAACAGAGGGGAGGGAGGCTCGTATGCTTATAGGAAAAATCATTGAAACTGAACGAGAATAAAATCGAAAAATTTTTATTCGATATATCAGTCGAATATTTTTTATTACTTTAATGGACCGATTTTGAAATAGTGCATTCCTAAAATTTAAACGAAGCAATGAACTTTCAAAAATTAATACATTTGGAGTCGAAAAAACGAATGGATAAATAATTTTCGAAATGTATACTCAAGTTGCCTTCACTCAATCTGATTTCATTTTGGTCTCTATATTGACTATGCCCACATAATCAATCTAAAATTGCGATTGGATCGTGAAATGATAATAAAAACCTTCAATTAATTGAAAAAATTAATTCAAAAAGCAGCCAAGTGACATTTTTCAAAATTTGTGGAAACTCAAGAAAAATTAAATTATTGAGAAACCACAGGAAAGAAATTTTATAATCTACATGATGTGCTGAATAAATGAGAGTATTTTTTTTGATTCGTTGTCCCAAATTGAGTAGTAAATGGGGGTTCGAATTTCAAAAATTTGGCTTGTTTTTGCTTTGAGTTGATGTTGATCGGTTTTTGCTTCGAAATTGGCTGCATTTTGTCCTGACGCGAACCTGATGGGTTTGAAAAATCGGCCAAGGGTGACTAAAATGGGAGTTTTAATACTAGAAGGTTATGTATCTTGGCTCATAGAGTATGAATATGGATGAAACTCCAAGTTCAAGTCTATAAAAATGACTTGGAAACTCTAAAATTGCATTTGAACAACTACATGAATTACTAGAAATCATTTTGAGATTATGGTTTTGACCCTAGTGGATATATCATTGAAATTTTTACCGGAAGGGGAGGGGAAGAGGGTTGATCAAAATCCAAGACTACAAATAAACACCCCTAATTATCAAAAATGAGTGTAATTCAATATTTTAAATATTTATCCAAGAAAGTTGGAGGAAGAATGGGGAAAAAATTGTGACATGACGTCAAAAAACGTGGTAAATATTTTGCAGCTCCAACTTGAATTTTTCATCGTCTATAAATGAGGTTCAAAATTTTTAGTTTTCAAAAAATACGAAAAAATTCACAATTTTTCCAATTTTATTTTAGTAGTGCACACTCAAGATGAATCTTTATACCTTTTTTTATTGGAAACGGGGCGTCTATCAAATCGCAACAATGAAAATTCGTTCTTTTTTCGTGTTATTTAAAAAAAAATCGTGCTATTTAAAATTTTTTCCGAGATAATAACCCCCTCCCCCCTCCCTCTTATTCAGTTCGTTTACTTTTTGGATCATTTTCCTTATAAAAAGATAAGGAGGAGCAAAAACCTCAAAAATCAGCGTCCTGTACCAATCGGAAGGAAGGGGGAGAGAAAACTGTTATTTTGCCATTTTTTTAATCTTAAAAATTTTTGAATAATGCCCCTCAACCCCTTCAAATTAGCATAAGGATTTTCTAGGAAAAGGACGTAAAATCACTGAAAATGCCAATTGCAGCTAGATAATGAAAATTGACAAACATTCAAGTGAAGAGGAGGGGGTGAGAAAAAAACGATATCAAGTCAGCTTTGAAAGATAGTCAATAGTTTGTCAAAATAGGTAAAATTATTTAGTCCAAACTCCAGCGAAGCGAGAACGAAAATTTTTTCAGAAAAAGACATAAAAAAACTGAAATTTTATAATTTTTTCCAACATTTCTGGCGTCAAAAGGGTCTACATCCCTTGAGCTCCCCCTCTCCCATTCCGATGATTCATCTGATTCAGATGGTGACAGGGTTGGTGAGAAAAAATGATTTTATGTACAAAAATTTTTGCAAAAAAAATCATTTAAACAAGCAGAAATTTCAACGTTTTTTTAATTTAAATTTCAACTCAGGGAAAACAAACTTCAAAATTTTGATCAATTTTATCAAAATTTCGTGCTTTTTGGTCAAATTTCATGCTTATTTCGTTATTTCGTGCTCATTTTCCAAATTCGTGCTTTTCGTGCCGGGTAGACACCCTGACAAAGGTTCTCAAATTTCCTTGAAATGACGTCACAAGAAATTATTTTGTCATTCAACGAAAAGAACCCTTAAAGGCTCCCCTGGACCCCATTCCTCTTCATTTCCTTTCCCCTACCATATTTTAAAGTGTAAAACATGGGATATGCTTTTGCTCTATCTGCTATGTCAAACTGAAGTGCACATTCCAGTCTGAATTTATTTAATTGTAAGTTCAAAGAGTCGGACACAATGTTATCATGACTCGTGAAATGACTAAAAGTCAAATTTTGAAACGATCTAAATTTTTACAAGTTCAAAAGTCAACTGACCACTCAATAAAATTTTTCAAAATCGAAAAATGAGAATTTCTGAAATTTTTTAAGTCCAAAAAAATCGTTTGAAAACTGAAAATTTTTCAAGACCAAAAAAGTCGTTTGAAATCTGAAAATTTTTTAAGACCAAAAACGTGCAGACAAAATGTTTTTGTCGTTTTTTGCAGGTTTGGTCATCTCAAAAGTAAAAGTGCCAGGGCATCTGAAGCGACAGTTTTTCAAAAATTTCAAAATTTTGAACCCATATTTGGGAGTAAAGGAGTCAACTGAAACCCAAAATTTTTACCAAGTTTTTCCAGTGTAAATAGATGAAATTCCAAGCATTTTCGCGCAAAAATTTTTCTTCAAAATGAAGATTGAATTTTTGGCAGGGGTTCAAAAAATATGGAATTTTTAAAATGATATGATTCATTTTTTCTCAATGTGGAATGTTCTTTTTTCAACATTTTTCATTATTTTCTTCACTTTTTTTTATCGAAACTCCAAAATTGAATTTTTGGCAGGGGTTCGAAAAATGTGGGATTTTCCAAAATTTGTTGGCATTAATTTTTTGAATAATTTTTTTCGAACTTTTTTGTTGAAAAAATTACAATAGAAATTTTTTATGACAGTGGTTCGAAAAATGTGGCATATTCTAAAGTTAAGCATTTTCTAAAATTTGTCAACATTAATTATTTCAATTATTTTTTTCACACTTTCTTGTAAAAAAAATTTAAGTTTAAAGCTGATTTTGTGCTTTGCTGCGTGAAAGAACATCAAAGAATTATTTGCCCCGATTGGTCGAAAAAAGTGTTGAAAAATGAGTGTTAATTTTGAATTGTTTAGAAGAAATATTGAAAAATTGATCATCTATTGCCAAATTTAAAAAAAAATCAACCTAAAAAAATTCCGGATTTTTCGCACCCCCGCAAAAATCAGTTTTCAATTTGAATTTTTTTAAACAAGAAAGTGAGGAAAAAAACGATTAAAAAAGTTAGTGCCAACAAAATTTGGAAAATGCATTACTTTAGAAAATCCCACAGTTTTCGAACCCCTGCCAAAAATTCAATTTTGGGGTTTGGATAAATCCCATGTTGAACTTTGAATCTCTTTGGCGCCGGTTTAATTTTGTTTAAAAAATTTGAAAAAATTCTGATATCAGTTTTAGGTGGTAGAAAAGAGATCTAGGGTGTTCATTCCCCCAATTTCAAAAATTTGAAAAATAACGAACACCGTAATACACATACAATACCAATAAAATGAACTTTTTACGAAAAAATTACTCAATATTTCGAAAAATTTCGAAAATTCGAAGTTTCATGCTGAATATCGTTCAAAAGAAGATACCACATATGACTCATAAACAGAGCTAGGATTTTTCTTTTTTTACATATTTTTTCCTTCAACATCCCATATCAGGAATATTCAAATAACTTGCAATTTATCAAGTTCCGAGCCGGATGAGCTTAATTTATCAAGACATTTAACATATTTTTGACATTATACGAGTATATTTCACGCGTCCGGACATAATTACGACAAAAATTATTGAAAAAAATTTACACCGCAATAAATAAATAACTTTCTGTGTTACAAAAATGAACCGTTATCACAACTAACTGAAAATTGTAAACGACCATTCGTTCTGAAAATATCAGTTTAACGATTACGAGTCACTAACATCGCAATTTATCGTAACTTTTTAGGACTTTCAGTATTATATTTATTTTTTCAAAAAAAAGAAGCAAAAACCAGCACGAGTCTTGGATAAAAAAAATTGTTACTTGTTGGGTTATCGGTGATGTACACAGTACGTAGAAGTAGATGGTCAGTAAGCCAGGTCAATTTTCATTTTCAATACTTTTTTATGTACAACATTATAATTATCAGTCATTGTAAGTACCCTAACCCGACCATATCAACATATTCGTGTACTCTTACCTCATATACTACGCATTTAAAGCTTACTCAACATAAATAACCTAGTTTTATACGAGTATACAAACACATACAGGTACATTTCTCTTACTGAGCATGATGTCTTCCTCTACTCTACTTCCATACATCGTAAATTCATCGCGACAGCGACATTTCGACCATTTATCACCTCGAGAGGAAAAAAATTCTGTTACCTACGTGGATCTATCACATCGAAATTAAATTATATCACATCACTCGATGACGCAAACCATCACAGTTCATCCTGTACACACGATGACACAGCACATCATATCTCATATAAATCACCATGCTGCATCAAAATCAGGACATTCCAATCTCTACGAACCGATAACACGAGTCGATTAAACGTTCGCGAATTAGTAACTCGAGCCGTACGAACCGCTGTCACACAATTTTAGCCCTAAACTTTGAAAACTCAAGGCTTCGTCGATACTGAATATACGAGTACATTACTATAATGCAAAAATTATCATAAATTATCCATACGTATACCTAACTCCCTTGTAATCGCGATATAAGGTCGTAGGTAAAGTACTGTTCGAGTTTTTTTTTCGCTCTTTCCTTTAGACGCATATCCGTTATCACGAAAACGTTTCCATCGATAATCTGGACATGTATAGTGAAACATTGCCACCTTTATGTTTACCTATAGTACCCCAATGCATGTAAAGGGCAACGAGAAATTAAATCGACTACACTCTTTCATAGTTCTATAGATACACGCAGCAGGTACACCACACACAACGCGTGCAATTCTTTTTTTTTTATTTTATTTTTCAATTTCGTCTGTCAGTGAACTTTCGAACACTCGTCAACCTAGCTAGCTGGCAATCTACACAAATACGCTAAAGTTAAAACAAACCAGAACCGATTTTTTTTTGATTCGCATACGTATACTTTTGACAGGTCTCTTACGTATGTACATTACGTACACAGCGTCAGTCAACGTATGTCAAAACATTCGCCATTCATTTATACCCTATCCTAAATATACCTATATTACGAGAACATATGGCGAACAGCACATCGTCACAATGTGGGTACTTGGACTTTGATATTAATTCGCGAATTCGATCAGTTTGGTGCGTGATTTGCTCGACGTCGTCCTATTTTTACATAAATATACTTTCGATCGATAATTTTGGTCTACAATCGAAGTATGACAAAGTTTTCGGAAAGTGTTTTTTGGAGACAGAACGACTAAATGGGATTATCACTCGTACGTATGGAGTCAATATTTAAGGAAATGATCATTTTGAATTTTTTTTGGTGTTACAGTGGACAGCTGAACTTTGAGAACCCCTTTTAATTCAACCTTGACCGAAAATTTTTTCAAAATATTGATAAGGGATGGTCTTTTGATCAAGGATACTTCTTTTTTGTTTGAGATTCTGAAAGAACTTCATTCTACGGGCATCATAATTTAATTTTTCAAAAAAAAGTAACTTTTGTAACAATTTTTCATTCAACGGCATCCTTATCAATATCCAGTAAAAATAGTAAAAAAATCATGAAAAGTGTTTAAAATGTCGTAGAAATATTCACAAAATCATGAAAATTGTCGAAAATAAAATTTTCGTAACAGTCATTTTACAGAATTTTCACGATTTTTTACAATTTTGGCTATTTTAATTGATTTTTATGAATATTTTAGAAAATGATTTATAATGATTGATTTAAAAAATGGGATCTTGATGATGATCTTGGATCAATTTTTTGACAGAAGTCTTGGTGGTGATCTAAGATCAATAAATTTTTGACAATTTTTAACGTTTGCGACGATATTTTCATGATTTTTAAAAAAATTTTTTCATATCTCAAATTGGCAGATATACTAGCTTCATTCCGATAGAAGTTGAAGCCACAAAATTGAAGGAATTAAAGGAGTTTACTCAATTTTTTTCGAAGAGTTTCATCTTTTTTCCATTCGAGTTAAGAGAAAAGAGTAAATTTTTTTTCTTGACTCCTCCAGTGATTTCTATTCCCGAAATTTGAAATTTTTACTATCCTAATTTTATATTTATATTATCCCAAAAATCTGGTGGATGGGGTAAGATTTTCTAAAAATTGTTTTTCAGAATTCACGTCTCCTCAATAAAACCAAAACGGGTTCAAATTTCATATTTACGTTTGAAGTAAGCCACAGTAACATTAAAAAAACAAATTTTTCAAGATTTGATTTCCTTTTTGACAAGGAATGAGTAATTTCGTCAAAAGTAACGTTAAAAATGAGTTGTAAATCATTTTAACTCTGTAAGGAGGAGTTGACTTCAAGAGTTTGCTCTATGTTAAGAGTCGAAGATTCAACTCTAAATATCACAAATTTTTTCAAAAATTGACTTGGAATTTCTCAGTGCTGCAAGAGTGGAGCGAGCTACTTCGGGAGCTGGAAAAAATCACTCTCAAAAAAGCTCTGGCTCTTTGAGAGCGGGGAGCACAGCGTTTGTTTAAATTTTTAACGCTCTTCGCTCCCTATAAATTGATAAAATTTCATCAAAAATGTGTAAATTGGAAAAGTTACTCAAAATATTATCACAAAATTGTAACAAAAATTATTTATTTTTTTCATTTTTAAATGGCTTATGTAAAAATGTAGTTTTTTTAAATATTTCAACTACTTTTGCCAGTTCGACATTTTTTCGATGTTTTTGTGCAACTTTTTATCAACATTCGAACGATTTTTATCGCAATTTAAAGAATTTCTATGCTTTTTCGAACAATTTAAACAATAATTCAAAAAATTTTATGACACTTGAAATATTTTTTGCGATTTTACACTTTTAAAAAAATTTAAACTATATTTTTGGACGTTCACAAAAATTCAAGCATTGAAATTTCTCAATTTTTTGCAAATTTACGCTTCTTCCTTTCTATAATCTCTCTCCCATCTTCCCACGAAAATTCGAGAAAATTTTTGAAAGAAATGGCAGTCCATTAAATCTCAAAAATCAAATTCTGAATTTTTTGTACAAAATTTCAGGTGGATTAAACCTCCCTCCCTCCCTTCCTTCCTTCCTTCCTTCCTTCCTTCCTTCCTCCCCTAAAAAAATTTTGAATTTAAAAATTATCATTATTAAAATTCAAAAAATATTCAACTTTTTAAATCGAACCAATTTACGAATATTTATCCCCCTCTTTTTATTGTATTCAATACAAAAATGAGAAGATGAAAAAAAAGAACAAAATTAAGAAATAAGCATAAAACTAAAATTGGATTCAAAACTAGAAATTTCGTCATTTTTCCAACATTTCTTGTTTTACCGGGTCCCTAAAACCATCAGGCTCAGGGACAACTGTACCATCTATACCCCCCCCCCCCTCCCCATGAGTAGGGCCTGGGTCTGCCCGAACGAAGTGAGAGAAAAAATTGAATAAACTATCTCCAAGGAAGGAAAACTGTTAAGCATAGTTTCAATTTTCTTTTAAAATAACTCGAATGATGACATTTTGGGAACTTAAAATCCTCTCAGAGATAAAGTAGGTGCCTAAAAATCATATATGGACTTGTTTCAAGCCGATAGCCATCAAATTTTGTTTTGCTTTTTTTCACGAATTGAGTGTTTTTGATTTCGAAAAATTTTTCATGAAATAATGTTTTAAAAAATTAAGTTTCTCAATTTTGTTGAAATTGCAATATTTTATGGCTAGGGGCTTGAAACAAGTCCATACATGATTTTTAGGCACCTACCTAATCTCGCAGGGGGTTTTAAGTTCCCACAATGTTGTCATTCGAGTATTTTAAAAGAAAATTGAAAAAATACAAAAAATGATCAATTTTATTAGAATGCAAGTGATATCTTTCATTTATTATTTATTAAACTTTCAGTTATGTGATAGGTACAATTTTAAAAAGAACTATTATAATATGGTACATTTCAATTTTCAATTTTTTCCGTTGAAAAATACATTTCCTTTCTTCTTCATACATATCTTCAACATTTCTTAAAAATTTATTCAAAAAGTTTGTCATACTAAACAATTTTGATTTATTGAACCAATTTTGCCTCCAACTGATTTTAGTTAAAATTTGTGATTTTTTAATAACTTCTTATAAATTCTTCAAGTGTATTTCTTGTATATTTACAATTGGATCAGTTCTGCTGATTTTCTGCATATTGGTAATGAACGTTTCAATTTCTTCGAAGTTTGTACATCTTCATAATAGTTCATCATGTTTTGTTAAACTTGATTATTTGTTTATAAAAACGTTATTTTCATTAATTGTAATTTATTATAGTTTATAACTCACTTATTCTCAATAATTTTCTGATATTGTTGTGATGGAAATTTTAAACTCACCTGAAACAGATAAACAAAATAAATCGTCAGTACAAGTTAATTATTATATTCATTTCACGGTATAATTAATTTTAGATGACGTATTTTTGCATACAATTAATATTCAAAATAATTGAAATGAAAATTCAACCATTTTAATGATATTTTAAACATATTTTAAAATAATTTCAACGGTTTTTATCACAAATTCATTAGCTTCTGTGCATTTTTCTTACAATTTTAAACTTATTTCATATTTTTTTCAATCGAATAATTTTTTTCCATAATTACAATCGTTTTTACAACATTTAAAACAATTTTGATGCCATTTTAAGTAATTTCATGATTGCAAAAAAATTTAAAAATTACAACTCCAACTCTGTGAAAATTTCTCAAAAAATACTCCACCTCGAGGAAGAGGAATTTCCACACCAAACCCGAATAAAAACCAATTTAAACGTCAACCGAACCCACTCCAGATATAAATTTCTAATTATCAAACAAACCGATCCGATAAATCTGGCAATTCGCGTCGACTTCACCACCTCATCGAGCAACTTTTCACCTAAAAATTCACCCCTCCGCCAAATCGAATTGTCTCCGTTGGCGGCTGCAAATTAACATTCACGACTTCGGAAAACTTTCGCGAATACGAAACCTTTACGACGTTATTATCTCGTAAACGCGTTTAATTTTCTTCGTATTTGAACAAGTAGCCGTATTCTGGAGCGACAAAGCGCGGTGCAGGTGACAGAGGGAGGTCGGATAAGTAAATTAATTACATTAAAAGCTTTCGCAATTCGTGTTTCGGTCTCGAAGACGCGAAATCTCATACTCGCTGGTGTTCTTCACAGCGCAACGCTGGCATCGAGCTTCTCCTTGATAAATTCGCAGACGTACGCGTAAAATTTATTCAAAACTCACGCCCGAAATTTAATTTCGCAAATTTAAATTCCATTTACCTAAAGATAACATACACTCTCGAAGCATATTGCGTGCATCTGTCTTTCTCTATTTTACGTATATTCATTTCTTCATATGTACTTTCAAATAATAGAACGACTTAGTCGCGTGGTTTCTTTCTCATTCTGCTTTTTTTTTCTCTCGCAGATTCCATCGTTTTGTTTTCTCTTATCCTCCTCGACCCATCGTACCGTGCTAAGTGAAGAGGAAAAGATATACGAGGTTGGAATCTTTTTACTTTTTTGAATTTTTTATCCATGGCAACTTTGCTCGTCTTTGTCGCGTTTCGCGAATACGTTCCTTCCTTCACTTCTCTTCGTCTGTCATACTTTCGTTCAATATTTAAAAACGCTCGCGTGAAAAGAGAGCATATATAGAATAAAAAAGAGCAAAGCTTTCATCTTATTCGTATATAATACAAAGTCGACAAAATAACTCTACTTAATACGTCCTAATTTTGTTCGCGAACACGGGCCTTTTTTTTTCTCTCAAAAATCTTATATATGAATCTTGGCACGTACTTGGTGTATCAAAAATTGAACAAATTTTCCCTCAAAACGCCTATTTTACTTCGTCAGAAAAAAATACCCAAATTTTACCCAACGTCTTTCCTTTTTTTTCACTCTTGACGTGTAAAGTAAAGCCTCCTGTTACCTCTTTGACTCGTTCTTCGGTTTACTCGACGTATGTGTACGCTTATTACATGAATTGCTTCGCACTGGTTCTCTTTGCTTCTCGCCGGTCGCCCTAAATGGTACATTTATACCTTTGCACACGATTATATTATCGCCTCTTCTTGTCGAGTAAATTACAGCTCGTTTTTCACGTCGCATGAAGCTATTTTCACGCATCGCTGCTCAATATGCGCGCGTTCGCGAAAAAAATATACCACTGTTTATTGCAGAATATGGCTGTCGCGAAGGCGTTCTACCGTAAGATACCTTTCATACTTGTTAACGGTTTAGCCGATTGGACAATGTTTACCTCATCGACTATTATACCGGTAAACCATGCGTATTGTGCGAGAAAATATGGCACATATCGATGGGAAAAATTCTTCAAGTGGGTCGAACGTATCGCCGAATTTAGTTGGGCTTTGCGAAATTTTGCATAAATTAAGGGGCTGGCAGAGAATGGAAAGGGGGGGGGGGAAGTTGGGTTGAAAATCACCAATTCCATTTTTTAGATTTTTCATTCCTTGATAATAGGTTTTGAAAATGGAAAGCTAGACTGAATGCTCCCCTCAAAATGACAGAATCACATGCTTTGTTGAAAAAATTTGCGAAAGTAATAGCTTTATTATTCATTTTAAAATTTGTATTCAAATTTGAAAAAATCAGGACATTAAGTACACTGGGCAAAAATTTTGAATTTTTTTTTGTGTCTGGGTTGCGTTGAACACATAGTTAATCGACAGTTTAAACCTTGAAACAAAAAAAATTATTAAAATTTCGATTAAAGTAAGGTGAGCGTAATTACATTTACGTATAGTTTCCTTAATTAGATCTGATAACCATATGAATTACATCATTAACTAAAAAGTAAACGTGAAAATTTCGTACTTTTCCCAAATTTTGGCCAAAATTCGAACTTTATTCAGATTCTTGGACATTTTGAGACTACACATTCTAATGAATAAACCAATTAACTTTGAAATTAGAATTGCATATTTTGCAAATCCGGAGTATTAAAGGTCATATCTCAAATCACGTTTTTTTAAAATAATTTGTTTGGCTTTAACTTACCTTTCCCCACCACCCTATGATAACATTTTTTCGAAATTCCACCTCCCCCCCACCCTACCAAATAAAAACAATTTTATAACCCAAAATCAAGAAATGTTGATAAAAATTGGTAGGTAACAAAGTCATACCTCAAAAAAAAATTTTAACCCCAGAAAATAACACGAAATCATTACTAGCTAAATAATTACCTCAACACCTAGCCCAAAAATTGATGTATAAATGTAGGTTAATTGGCCTTTCGAGTCCGTTTCTGATGTTATTTCATCAAAAAAACTAAAAATGGATCAGCGGAAGGGAGTTCATAATCAAAATTTTGAAAAATTTTTGAATTGGATATGAAAATGTTCATTTCTTTCATTTATCGAATCTATTTCTGACAACGAGTAACATTAGATCAAACCATCGAAAAAGTCCCTGTTAGGTAAGGGAAGGAGGAGGACCAAAAAACCAAAATTTTCGATATTATCGAATGAGATCAGTGTTTAAATAGACTTTAAATGACCTTCCGAGTCTGTCCAGAGCTTGAAAAACATTATACACTTGCTTGATAACTACTCAGAAATTTTCCAAACTTTTGAGTCAAGCTTTCCCCAACTCAGAGTTGCTTTTGAATGTCATCAGAAAGATATTCGAGAGGTCAAAAAAATTGAAAAATATTCATATCAATACTTCATTCAATAATTTGGAAAAATTTTGATTTTTGTAACCCCCCCCCCCCCCGCTTCCAAGACACCTTGGGGTTTTAGTCCAAAATTCCCCCCCCCCCGCTTCCAAGACACCTTGGGGTTTTAGTCCAAAATTGCCTCATTAGGAATCAATTTCAAAGACTTACACATTGACATCCAGATTGAAATTTTCCAAAATTTTAATTCAACCCCCAGTTCCCACCCTCTTGGGGTAACTTCTACCCTACTTTTTTTGACAAAATAGCGTCAGAAACGGACTCGAGAGGTCAAAATAAATACATTTTGATACCTTACACGTCCACACGATAATGTCGAAAACTTTTGTTTAATGGTCCACCCCCCTCCCTTCCATTCCCTCTTTTCGAGTCATCTTGGGGTTTTAGTCGAAATTTACTTCATCAGAAATGAATCCCAGGGGTAAAAAATCGTACCTACCTACACATTGATATTCGACTTGAAATTTTTCCAATATTTTGAGTCAAGCCCTACCTCCACCTTTTTGGGGTACCTCTTGATTTTTTCAGTGAAATAACGTCAGAAACGGACTGGAGAGGTTAAAAAACATGCATTTTGATACCTCACTCGATATCGTCGAAAAATTTTGAATTTTGGATCCATCACCCGTTCCGAGGGGACATATTTTTGATGAAGAGTCGAAATAACCCCAGAAATGGATTCAGTGACCTCAAAAACCTGGAGCAAGTCGAAAGTTTGGAAAAAATACTGAAATAACAAGTAATAGGAAAGGTTTAATATCAATCTTAAGTATAACTCAAAGTAGAGAAAATTACCAGAATTTAAAATGACAACTTAAAATGGAAAGTTAAATATTGAAGAAACAAAAATAATGTTGAGTAAAAACATTCATATTTTTGGAAAATAGAGGTTTTGAGGTTTTTAAAAATGTGTTTGATCGCATGAAATGATCAAAGCATTGTGCCCAAAGAGACGCTCGAAATATGTACAAGAATTTTTTCAATAGTCATTTTCCAAAATTTTGATTTTTTGAAATATGATATTTTAACTCCAGATGTGCGATTTGCTTCCCAAGGGAATGATTTAAAATTTCCAACATGGAGATCCCCAAATTTGGACTCAGCAAGTAACGAATTCAGATAAAATTTACTACTTTTGCTATGAAGATGTTTTGAATTTTGGAAAAAAAAATTTTAAACAGAAAACTTATTTTGGTTACTAAAATTTTCAATAAAAATTGAAGGACAGTGGTCTTCGAGAACCCCTCCTCCGTAAAATTGCTGAAATTCAATATCACAGTACAGAACACAGAAAAAAATTGTGAAAACATACAAAAGTATTATTTTACACATTTCGAATGAAAAAAAGAATTTCCAAGATCAACTTCACATTCTCTCACTTCTTAATTTTCTTCATTTCAATGAAAAATGTCAATAGCTGACTTATGGCTTATGGTTTTCGGCTCACGTAAATTCCAAATTCGAGATCCACAACCTCGAAAACGTAGATTTTGAAGTTTCTTGCACTGTTCAAATCTTTCCATATGCTACCCCCTAAGAAATGAAAAAAATATTCCTGAAATTGCCTTCTACAACCTTGAAAGTATGGATTTGAATTTTTCGAAAACTGAAATAATAAAATTTCGACTTCAACACCCCCTCCCCTCACCCTACCTTTTCAAAAAAATATACCCAAATTTGTGTGTACCACCTCAAAAACGTAGATTTAGACGTTTTGCGATAAAATGACTAAATTTTGATATTTTCACCAACCCCCCCCCCCCTCCGCGCCAAAAATCAAATTTTTCCTTTTTTACAGAAAAGATAATGCCAAATTCGTGTTGTTCGGCCTCGAAAACGGTTAGATTTAAATATTTTGTGAACTTACAATCAGATTTAAATTCTTTTAGCCCTTCCAATCCACTCCCCTTTCAATGGGAGCAAGTTAATTCGAAATTTGTCTTTAAATTCGCACCTTAGAAATAATTACAACCATTTCCATTGAAAAAACGAGTGACGAATTATTCGGAAAATGTGTTCTACCTTTCAAATCTCCTCTTTCCTTGAATTTTTCCTACAAATTCGATTTCTACGATAAAAAAAAAACACACAAAATGATACATTTTCACAATTTTTTCGATATCTGTACTGAAATATTGAATTTTAGGCGAATTATGATGTCTCCTAAACGACAGTGCGACTTACGTTAGTGTTTGTGGTGGGCGGGGGGAGGGGTGACGGTACAGAAATTCAATTCGGTAGTTCACTTGACGAAGTGAAATGCTAATTTGACAGGACTTTATTGTACGTACAAAGGAAAATTCGAAAAGACTTACAACTCGAGTAAGTAAGTAAGATTCCAATTTCATCGTTGATTCGAAGCTATTCGTTCAACATTGCAAACAAACCAATCCATCTAAGTGATATTTTCTCCTTCACTCTCTTCCAACTACAAACCTACGTACGATATACTCCTACTTCTACGATCGTCTCGAATGACCATCGTAGCATGGTCCAAATCGAACCAATGACTAGAATTTTTGATAAATTTAACGATGATTTTTACGATTTTTGCAAATTTTACGATGCAGTTTTAATTTTTATGCATTTTCGAGACTTCGTTTCGTATGAAATTTTACGATTTATAAATTCAAACTCATTCGCGTATAATTTTCAATTTTCTGTTACTTTGCACATCGATATTTTTAATGAGATTTTTAAATTTTTTTCAAATTTTATTCTCGTGGTTAATTTTTTTCCATTTTGAAATTCTGTCTAAATTTCATCAACTCGACAACTTCAATTTCATGCCAATATTCGTCACTCCCAATCTATACCTCAAACAAGTTAAATTCTCACTCAAAGTCAATGCTAATACGGCCATAACAACACGAGATCGAAAAACTAACGACCTTGGTAGTTGGTATTGACCATGAAACCAGAGAATATCGAAGTGTATTGTCTGGTTACCGCACCGTACCGTTTGCTTCTTCAGCCAACGCTCGCCACCGACTCGAAATAACTCTTAGCTCACATCTTTGCTCCAACTTATATTCTAATATTCATTCTGACGAATAAACTCGTCTGCAAAAAAATCCGCCCAAATCCGCATAAATATTTCGTACACGTACATTTTCTCATTTTTCTGTACGTACGATAGCATCATGCCACGAGCCACAATCTCCGGCCAAATATTAACGAGAAATATCCCTCTGTGAGAAAAAAAACACAACCGAGTTAGCATCATGCTTTAGACACCACCTCAACGTGATTTATTTTCTACCAGCGTCGAAATAAACGACTTGAAAAAACTACAAGTTTATTTTTTTTCGCTTAATTTTCATCGCTTGGCTAAATCTTTCTTGGTATAAGGATCGGCTTTGTAACCATCTTCGTCGTCGTTGCCAGTAGTAATTCCAATGTGCAAATTTCAACGTCCGGTAATGAGGTCAACTTAGCGTATTTTCAGTGGTTACCGACCCAGAATGCAAACAGGGCGATCACCTTGATCTTTAGAATATGGCCTCGATTATACCGAAATTTCCATCCGCTCGAAGGAAGCCAACGAGCTACGAAAACTGGTTCGAAATACGAAAAATCGTTTCCGAAATTATTCAATTTTGAGGGAATTTTTTTTCATTACAAAGCATAGCCGGGTAAGAATAGTGAATCGGCCCTTGGCTGGGATTTTCGAACTTTTTAGCGGAAGTTGGTCTTTATGGTCTAAAAACTCGCTGGTAAAAATTTTGGCCCCTTACCTTACCCCTAACCCTTCACATCGCCCGAAATTTCAATTTTCCTTATAAATGTCTATATTCTGAAATTCCCAACCAAATTTTTTCAAACTCGCAGGGATGATGGACCACACCAAGGGTCATTTCTGGAAATTTTTTCAATTTTTTTCGAATCTTCTTTCGTACTGAAATCTGAGTTTTAAGACTTCAAAGTGTAATAT
>FIZU01050233.1:0-32103 GCA_900064475.1 Pseudococcus longispinus
AACAAGATTGAAAAATAATTTTTTTCAAAAGAGTATAACTTTGCCCCTTCAATTCCAAAGGTAGTCAAACATAACTACTTGCACTCAGGATAGGTTGCCTACATACTCACTGAAAACATCAGCTGCGGGACACTCTGTATTATCAGCGAACTTACGTAATTTTGAAACATCTACCAGGACTAATGCATAACTTTTCCCCTTTTGAATCATGGGATCGGCAAACATGCATACACTAATGTAGTTTGGGTAGCTGCATCTCTGATTCGAAGGCGTTGCACTACTACCAGAACACCCTGTATTGAGGTATTTTACAGAGCATTGTGGTACGTTTTTGTCGCCTCGTGGTAGACTTTTTGCCTGCTTTGCCTTTTTCAAAAGAACGGAAACGCGAATCAAACGATAATATTTACACAACCGTATCGAATTCGGTACCTTTTTTCAAGATTGGATCGATTTAGGTCGCGAAATTCGCCAATTTTCATATTATCAGTTTGGTCTTGAAGCTCGAACTGTATCGAGACGAGCTGTGAGATGCTGCAGAAAGCTGCTACGTGTATACTTGGTCAATCCACCGGTGTTATAATCGATTTTGAAAATATTTTATAGTTTTCACGCCTTGTTCGACTCGGTGTCTTTGTTTTGGTGCAGATAAAACAAAACTCGGTGCGATGGCGAAGGTGTTGTTGTGGCGAAAGGAGGAAAAAACAGTATCCGAGCGAAGATTTCATTATACTTGGTAATATCCGCTTTAGCACGCGCAATTAAACGAGCCACGGAGATATTTCGCAGAGAGAGGGGGTGAGGATGGTTTTTCGGCTGAAAATTTCACCTCTTTAGTTTGGCATGTCTGTAATGGAGGAGAAAGAGGGGATGGTGGGGTAAGGAGGGTCTTTATTAAAGTCAAGTTAATTTGCTTTCCGTAACGGAAGTTTCGGTTTGCCTATAACGCGTTCTCGTGTATCGGTCGGCTTATTAATTAAAATAGGAAGGCGGAACAATTACAAAATATTTACACAAAATACGAATAAAACGTTCGGCTATTATCATAAATTAATATTTATGAAGAGTCATTCGCGCCGCGGCATTATCGTTATTATTTAAACCGAATATCATAACTCGTCGAGAAGAAAATTCGCCTCTAAGCCGTAAAAATTTCAGCTTCAAAGTTATTTTTGAATTTTAAAGTATCAACGTTTTCGTTCGCTCTGTGTGAAGACATAATTTACATGGTAATTTTTACCCTCTCCTCGTCCTTGCCACCCCCTATCGTAAAGCATCGAATATTCTTCAACCCGGGCGATGGTATGAAATACGACAAATTTCCACAAAGAGCTTTTTCTCACCAATGGTGATATCGTTGGATTATATTTACTTTGCTGGTAGGAGAAAGCAGCGAAAGGGGAATTTTTGCGTTTCGTTTGAAGTATTCGGTTGTGGAGTGGGTTTGCGATGCGGAGTGGTGAGGAGAAGTGTCATGATATTGGATGATTTGTCTTAGAATTTTGAATATTTATTTGTACGTTGACTTGGTGATGAGAAGAAGCCGTCGGCCGTTCGTTGTCGTAGTGTTTTCATTCGTATTTCTAATGTTTCGAATATTTATTTGTCGAAGAATAAGCGAACTGAGAGAATTGTCTTGGAAAATGAAAATATGAAAGAAAATCTTCTCGCGAAGACTTTTGTATAATATTAATAATGAATTATTATATTTTTTATTGTGCAAATATTCAACTGTACAAAGGAATCATGATTTGAAAAAAATAGAGAGAATTAGAAAAAAACTCGTATTTGCAATTATGAGCAATTCAAGATATTAAAGTTGTATTTGTCGTTTCAAAGTGGATATGAGCGTAGCTTTTATTGGGATTTCAGACGATGAATTTTTTACATTTTGATGTGTCTGTATAGATAGATGAGTCGAAATGCAGAAGTGTCCAGTTATCGCAAAATAGGCTTAAATTAATATAATAAAAATGGCTGCTGACCTATCAATTTTTTGTAAATTAAAAGATGCGTTAATTTAGAAAACCCCGCATTTTTCGAACCCCTGCCAAAAACTCAATTTTAAAGCTTGGATAAAAAAAGTGAAGAAAATAATGAAAAATGTTGGAAAAAAGAACATTGGGGGAACTCACTTACGATGCCTGCATTATTTTCTGAAAAATTTGATTCAGAATTGTACAAAAATTGTTGCTCTGAAACTTTTTTAGAACTTTTTCTCCTTTTACATTTTTAATCAAAGTTTTCAAGTTTTCTTTTCCTTTTTTTTTTAGAATTTTCATCATATCAACTTTTTTGTTTTGAATTTCACAACATAGAATATCAAAATATGTAATTACATATAAATTGATCGATCATGATCATAGCACCCCGCAAACAACTGCAAGTGCACTTAAACCTTTTTTCTTTCGTGATCTTATTTTGATCAATTCATTGACATTTACATTTATCATTTAAGAAACAACACCTACGAGAAAAATGGTAAACACGAAAAAAATATGAATATATATTTGGTTACCTTTTACCCTTTGTGTAGATAATGTAGGTATTTACAAACGTGTACCCAAGTCCCCACTGCGGATATTCGTGATCTCCGACATAGAAAGATTACGTGATAAATTTATTATAACGTTTCAATAATTTATTAATGCAAAGTATACGTTCGTTTCGAACAAATTATTATTTTTTTCAACGAACCAATAGGTAACAGTGTAATAACCTTATTACTGTTTCATTATAAATTAGCAATAAATATACATGTAGTGTAATTTAACCGATCAATTTATAATGCGAGGTCGTGTATTTCAGTAGGAAAAAACCGACCACCAAATCCACTATTTCTACCTCGTTTTTCTTTTTTTTTTGACCGCATTTCTATGAAATATTTCGAAGTATTCTGAAATAGATAATTCGAGTAAACAATGAACATGACGGAATGAAATCATCTAATGATACCTTTTTAGCGACTATAAAAATCAATGTGAATGACACAATTCTCAAACCCCTTCGAAACACGGTCGTATTTCGTCTTCGTCGTGGAATTAAAAACGGTGAAAAAAAAGGAAAGCCTTAACTTTAGCTAACATTCTACTACACGAGTAATTTATTCAAATCTTTAAACCAAACAAAAATCCTTCCGCATTTAAAAATTATCACTATAACCATAAGACCAACTGGGCGTAAAAAACGGTTACATATAAAACGACACAACTTGCTATGCTGCTAAAACCTTCCACCTCTGGATTTCCTTCACTTCAAACAAGCGAAAAAAACAAAGAAATCCGGATCATCGCAATTAATACGGATTTTAAGGGTAAAAAATGTCGAAATTTTTTGCCGGGTCGCGATTTATAATTATTACGATATTACCGCTGGAAATCATCCGGTTTCTGTGCTATCCTTTATAGAAAGGGAACACTCGAAACGAGGCTAAGGTTGAAAACCTAAGTAGGAAATTGTTGATTTCTTGACGAAAACGGCGCAACGCGACGTAAGTCGTCTTAAATTACCTGTGTAAGATTGTTAACCGAGTTAAATAATCCTTCGAGTGTAATTCACTAGACGCCTAATAACGTTAGAACGGCGTTATTTCGCGCATTACAATTCCATCGGTGCTCGACTTCTTAATTGATTTTCGCTATATAAATTAAATTGCGCTTGTTAATTGCCTTTCGATACCAACGTTTATCGCAGTTACGAATACACGTGAACGTGAAATGTTTCGTGCCAACTGGATGAATAAGTAAACGACCTTTGTTGAAGTTATACTTACTTCGATTTTATTATAGAGTAAAAGTCAGCACACTGGGATGAGAAGTCAGTCTAGAAAAACTCGATTCTTGGAGCCTCGCCAGGGGAGCTCTGCCGCAGACTTTTTTTTTACAAAATTGTTAGGTCTTGTAAGGGATGCTGGGGCACAGGAGGGTGGTAATGAAAAACTGAGTAGATATTTGAGTTCAGCGACCCTGAAAACCTAACAAATCATATGCGACACAATTTTTTCTTTTTTTTCGAAATTAGGGGCTGAGTGTGGGGAACAGGGGGCCGAAAAATAAGTTGATATTCATGATCAGTACTATCCAAAACATACCTAACAATATGTCACACAGTTTGACTTTTTTTTTTGAAATTTGACCAAAATTTTGGGGCTCCCAAACCCCCACAGGGCATTGAGATCCTATGATGAAGCATTGTTATTTTTAAGTAGCTTAAAAAAAATGCATATTCTCAAATTTTTACATGGTAGCTCAAGGAAGTGACAAATTTTTAAAAGTGAGCTTTTTGAAAAAGTATCAACTTTGAACTTTCAAAATTTTTTATGCATGCTTTTTCATGTACTTTCATTGCTCTTTGAAACTGCCCAAAAAGATTTACCCTAAGTCCAGCAGATCTGGATTTATAAGGCTCTAAAGTCTGGTACTTTATCAGGAAATCGCCATTATATGAAAACTTCTAGTTCCCCATCTTCTAGGTCCATGAGGAGTGTGGGGGGTGAATTAATGGTGGTTTTCTTACTAACCCTATGGGAGGATCTTGTAAAAAAAAATCTGATCAAAATTACAGAGGGTGACTGCATTTTTCAGTCGAATTGACATGGAATGACCCAATTAAAAATTATCCTGAAGAACATCTCAATGCATGTCAATCTCGTTCCAATGCAACATGACGAATGACTTACATGCACGATACGCAGCTGCGCGCGCGTCTCGCTCGAATCCATCACCCCATCCGCTTCATTTCTACTTCATTAAATTATAAAATGAAAAGTTAACAGTTCAAAACGTTAAAGTTTGCGCGTAACTCGAGGAAGAAATAATAAACTGGAATTAAAATTACGCAAAACTCTACTTCTCTCCCTATAGACAGAATATTGTACATTTCTACGAAGACGTAATTTCCAAGAGACACCGTAGAACACTTTTCAACTCTCTCTCTCTCTCTCCCTCTGAGGAAAAAAAATGTAGAAATTAATTTATATAATTTGTTAGTATCAAAATTATGAGTATACTTTGCTAAAAAATATTCCCAAGCAAACGAATTCTTTCCTTATTCCAATCTTAAAACTTTTACTTAACATTAAATATTCGCAAACTGTAACATAATTTCTTCTACTAAATAAAAAACTTCAATGAACATTGCAAACTTTTATAACGTTTAAACAACTTCAAAAGGAACTCTGGCGAATAAATGTTCGGGGTATTTGAAAACTTGATAAAGAAGACTTCTACTGTCTGTATAGGTAAACTAATAACGAATTATTTCGATTTTTCTTTCTGCCTGACGTTCCTCCTCTCCCTCTTCGTTCTATACCTAATGACTTAATGACCCGATTACAAGGCAGCAAAAAATTATAATATAGTTTTGTAATTTTATAGTAGCTAGGTACGAGAGATATTTATTCGGATGAAATTTTCGCTGAAACGTGGGAAATTGTCAACAAAAAAAAAAGCAGAAAATGCCTCGTAAAATATCCTAGGTAGGCACATTGTACGTATGAGACCAAAGGTACATACTATAAAATAAGACCCATCAATATACGATTAAATTTAGCGTGTTATAAACGGTGAAAATTTGCCATAGTCGTCATTTTCGTAACGTTACTTTATACAATAGGTTGGAAAATGAGCATACAGTATATTGAAACCGTGTATGGTACCTACCATCCTCATACTCTCTAAACCCTGGACCGTCCACTACGTTTACAAACTTTTACGATACGTACCTTCATTTCATCTCATCTATTCACTTTCTGTAGCTTCGTATTACCGTCGTAATGGTACATTCCTGCAGCCTGTGCCCCTGCTTTGACATCGAAAAAAAAACCTTGTTTATGCCTTTGTAATATTATACGTACAATCGTTTGTCCCATCTGAATATATTATTAAAAGGCAAACATATCGACTTCTTTTTTTTCTGTCCTTTTTTTCCAATACCTACCAGACCTGCCGAACAAATTGCGGCCAGTATTGGGGATGCACACGCGAATACTGTAAAAAGGCGTGGTTACCTGTCCGATGCACTTTTTTTTCCTTTTTTCTCGCTCTCTCGTAAATTCTCATTTTGTACGATATTTAACCCTCACAAATAGACCAGGAAAAAGTATAGAAAATTTACGAGCAATAAAACGCAATTATTATACGATTGATGTTAAAACGACAACAAAAGTCTGAGCGAATTGTAATCGTGCTGCTTAAATACCAATCAAATCGAACAAATACGGAAACGTATTCTTTTTCCAATTATGTACCAACTTATAGATGCTCTTTCGATGCTGGCAAATCTTTTAATAGGTGCTCGTTGGTTTCGTTTATCATTTTTATTGTAGATAGGTACGTCTTCCTCGAAGAGTTTACTTTTATGATGGGTGGGACTTTTTAATGTAGGTTGTGAGCTATAAAGTTATCTTTTTGAACAGTCTGGGTGATCTGAGGTGAAATAATTCATTACGATCTGACAATCAGAACGACTGCGACGATGATTAGGTAAGCTTTAACGTTTTGTAAGGATTTCGTAGATAATCTTATGCAGCATCAATTTGGTTCTGGAGAAGAGGTCGAATAGAAATGGGAACTCTAAAACCAGAAATGCAGAGTTCAAGGGCGATCCATTCTTTACACGAAAATCAGGGAAAATCGCATGGAATTCAGTTTTTAAACGTTTTTTAACTCTTCTGTAAAAAAATCAATTTGGCATTTAGAAGGTTTTTGCATTTACGGGTCGATATCTAGTTATCATCGATATTCTCTTGAGGTAAACGACATCGAAGAAATTCCTCAACTGATTTTTTACTTGGAATATTGGCGGGCCTGTTATCTCCCGTATACCGAAAGCCTAATCGGAGCTGTTTCATATTCTATTTCCAAGTCCAACTTGAAGTAGAACTCGGTTTGGCACTGGATTGAAGGGTGAAAACCTTACGATTAAACTTGACTCTTAAAGGACGGGGAGTAGTGGTAATTCCCACGCGTTCTACATATTCCAAACACCCAACTAAGTTATTTAGTGACATTGGCATATCAGAAAGCGTATTCATATTTTTCAAAGAATCGTGTTCGTGGTGAACCTCGTTGGCCATATCTGTTAATTCGGTAATTAGGAAAGCCGCATGCGGTATCGAAATTCCTTCCTTATTTAAAGTATCGATCGAAGATTTCCATTCCTGGAGGCCCGGATTAACCAATTCACTGATGTCAATAGTATCAATTGTATGAAGAAACCATACATAAATTTCAAATAGCGTTAATTCATCGATTGTAGGTTGTTTGGTTTGGGTGGTTTTTTTGTTGGTGCCGGCCGTTTTATCGAATATTGTTGTACTCACAAGGTCTACCAGAAGTTCGTTGTCTTGTTGCACAATGCTAATTCCATCTTCCAACAGGTACTTCTGAACTAAATTTCTCCCACCATACATCGAATTATAATCATGAAAGCTCTTATGATGCGTCAGGAATTTTATGTCGTATTTATACTCGTTGATTTTCTCCAAGTCTGCGGGTTTCTTTTTAATTAAATTATTATAATAAGGGATCATATTTCGTACAGTACTGGCGCATTTCCAAGAATTTTCTAGTTTATCCACGTCAATTTCAGTTTCTTTGGACTGTGTATCCGATTCAAAAGTTATTGTTATCGAGCACATGAAAATATAAATCGCCGCGAAATAAAACTTCATTGTTGTAATAAGCAATAGCATAAAGCACAAAGATTCACGTCAAGTTTACTACAGTGATCGGAACAATTTTGAAACAAATTTCTTTTAAAAAATTTTCAAGAAGAGATTTATTCATCGTTATCTAAAAATTGATAGGTACCTATTCAGGATAAGAATATGATAACAGTGCTAATCTACTACTTAAACATTTATCGAAAACAGATATTCAAAATGAAAAAAATCATCCGATCTCTGCCAATAGCCCATGAAAAAAGTATGAATTTCTTATGTACCCACCGGTATGTAATACTTACTAGATTGCAGATATTGGTAGATAAATTAATAAATTTTAAGTAATTTGTTCTATCTTTTTCTAGATTTTTTTTTATTAGCTTGTAGCGCCACAAACGTTATTCGAATTTGTTTCCTATGGTTGATGCAAGTGATGCAAGTCCGGTGAGCGTCGCATAGAAATTCACTATTTAAAATTACGAACGGGAAATATTCGGTTACCAAAATTAAAAAGTTTCGGCATTGGGTTCCAAAAATATGCGGTCGTCAACTCCTCGACGATTATTTTCTGATTTTCCTTCGAAGAACATCTTGCTCCTTCAAACTGTATTCGTACTTCTTTCATACTTCTTTCGTATTTCTTACATATGTATTTGTCAATATATTTGTTCTCTTCGACATATCCTGGTGAGTTTATCTCTTACAACTTGATCAGCGACCTGCTCGCTTCATCGAGTATATTCTGTCTTAATATTTATGTAAATCGGACAGCGTTTATCGCTTCTCTGTAACGTATTTTTCCTACAATCATCTGGGTCAGCGACGAGTCGCCCCACCAAGCTTTTCCCATAAAAATACTATATACCGTACGTTAATTGGACAGCGATTTTCGCTTCTGTAATAACGGATGAGTATTATATTGAAAAAATTATCATCTTGGTTAGCGAGATTTCGCTCAACTAAGTCTTTTTGTTTGAAATTTTCTCAATTGGACAGCGAAATTCGCATTTCCGATTACCTTTTGGGCTATTTTGTGTTCAAAAATAAGAAAAATACGTAATTTGGTCAGCGATATTCGCTTCACCGAAGCTGTATTTTTTAACTATAAATATTAATATATTTATTTAAAATCGAACAAGGTGTACTAGCGATTTTTTCGCTTCGTATATATTAATATTTTTCTAACGGGTCAGCGATATTCGCTTCACTTGTACAATTTAGGTAGGGGTTTAAACATTCGGACCTTATCTGCAGCGAAGTGCAACAAGCTTATGGATTGAAAACTGATGGAAACGATAAAAACATATTAAATATTAATTGAAAAAAAAATCAAATTTAATAGCTGTAATAGCAGCTAATCATTGCCATATTTTAACGATATTTTTACCAATTTTCACGATAATTTCTTGAATTTTCGACAATTTTTGTAATTTTTGGACCGTTTTTTACAATATTTTTACTGATTTTTGGTAATGTAACATTTTTTTGTGAAAGTTTGAACAATTTTTACGAGATTTTCGACTGTTTCCATGGTTTTGTTGCCATTTCTGTAATCTGTTCACTAATTTTATTGAAAATTTTGAGCAATTTTACCACATTAGAAAAAAATTATTTGCACTTATTTTTATGAAATTTTTAATCATTTCGCAACATTTTCAACAATTCTTACGACATTTTCGACAGTAGGTATTCTTGATTTTTTTTTTGCCATTTCAACGATATTTTTACCAATTACGAGTATCGTCATGACAACTTCTAGAATTTTCACTCAATTTTCAGTAATTTTGGTATTTGTTGTAGGCTACCGTTTTTATAATGTGAAATTTTCCAAGTCCAAATGTTTTTATCGGAATTATTCTACATTAAAAGTAAGAAAATAAGTGCAAAATTTAACATTTTGTTCTTTTTTTCTTTTGTAAAATTTGGTAATATGAGTGTACATTTTCGAAAAATACTCTTGAAATGTCAGATTTTCAGATAGGTATTAATTATTATTCTCAACTAAAATACAATCCATAATATTGGTAAGGGTTAATTATTACCTACATCAAATAGACCCAATACCAGAAAAAAAGTTTTGATAAAAATTTCCCCAGTTGGTATTTCAGGAAACGTCTGCCAAATTTCAACCATGTGTAGTAAACGAGGAGACGAACAAAAATTGTCATTTGTAATGAGTGGCATATCTCATAAATTGAAGGATCTATGGCAAGTTTTTCATCAGCATTAAATTTTTTATATTTATTATTGTGGTTATTTGAAAAAAATTAAATCTTAAAATTTAGGTGGATCAAGAAAACATTTTGAAATCAAGTTATACCTCAACATAACTCCGTGAGAGAGTTTCAATTTTTCCATTTTTTTTTTCAAATATGTAAGTAACTAAAATTACTTTTTTGACGTATTACCTTCGTTTAAAGATAAATTCGAGGTTTCGATGGAAACTTTTCCCCCTAGGGCAACATATTTTTTACATGTGAAAATTTCGCTCTTCACCTTCCATATTTCTCTCAATATCGATTTTCATAAAAAAATTTTACATATGAATTATACGTATTGAGCTCGAGGGGATAAATAAAATTGCTTAGATGTTCATACGACCTTATCTAAAAATTGAAGGAGTCGTAAAATTGAGAAAATCCATATTGTACAATTTTCAGAGTAAGATATTTATCAAATTCAAATCGTATTATTTTTGTAGCCTCTTCAAATTTTAGATTTGTCTTTCCAAGTTCTGCGATTTGGTAAAGCTTTTCATCTGAACTGGCTAAAAAAAAAAATTGAAAAACATGAACGAAAAATTACAATTTCCAATCTTTGAAATATCCTAGCCCCTTAAATTTTAAGGACAGTATAAGTACTTGAAGAAATTATTCTGTTGCTTTCAGCGACTACTTACACGACTTGTCTTCTTCCTAATTGAAGTTGAAACACCCTGAATAAAATCAATCGTTGTCGAACGATCCAGTATAAAACCACAATACGGTGTAAATGAACTTTTCCACAAAATCTTAGCCTTTTTCGCCAAACAACCCGGTAGAAAACTAGAACACTATCAGTTCATCGAACGCCCCTGCTACTTGATACTATTTTCAACTGCGATTTAATTTAAATTCAATAGATTCGCTCTTTGTCGGTTCTATACCGTATATATTTCGAGATAAACGTATGGTTGAAATTTTTACGCGTATAATACCGCACGGGCTTGTGCGGCGGTAGATGGAAAAAATGATAAATTGTCATCGACAGTGCTTACATAATAAAAATTTTCAACTGTGTATAAGTTTAAAGGCGCCACCGCTGTATCGTATTTACATATAAAGTTGGTGCTCGCGCGTAAGTATAATACAGCATCGCAGCAGCACACACGGCGTAGTGGTGATTAATCGCGTATACTCGTATACTAACGTATAATATACGGTGTATAAGCCTTCCACGTATATAGTATACTCGAAAATAAAATACTATACGTATAGTATAGGCATGAAATGGCATCGTATACCGTACATTTATATAGCAGAATACTATTTGGGTAATTTTATCAACGAGGATTAACCTAGTCATTTGTTATATCGGGGCCCCCATTAATTGGCTTCGAGACTACGCCGCCACAACCAACGGTGATGGCGATGGCAGAGAAGGGACGAAACAGTGGTACGTAAAAATCCCAACAACGCAACCATGAGCCAGCCATCGATGCGATTTAAAAGTTACTCTGTACCAGCTCCCCAGCTCGATGGAGAGTTTTTTTTGTGTTGTATGTGTCGAATGGCGCCCGCAGTCTGTTCCTTGATCCCCTTAATGTATAATGCGAAAAAGTTACATAGCTGGGATTTTTTTTCAATACTAGGAAATAGGAAGTAGGCGTATTCGTTTAGTTGACTGGTGCATACTACGGTTGCTATTGTAATAGCACGAAGAGCTTTTTCTAATGATACGAGCTTTCTCTTAACGTGGTATTTCGAACAACGTCCGGGTCCCCATCGGTTTGCCTTTTTCCCCCTTTTTTTTCTTGTTTGACATATTCGAAAAGTTGGCGCTTTTTAAATAACGTTAAGTAATTTCCAATTGGAAATAACGACCTGGTTTCAAATTACCATTATTAAAAGTACGATAGCGACGAGCCCTTCGGACGGAGCTGCAGGGAAAGTTTGCTGGCAGCAGACTTGTTGAATGTAGTCGCATGAGTGTTTAAATTTTAATTTAAAAGTATTTGTTTTCGAATGTCCGAAATGTTTAGTTTGGTCGATTTTAAAAAAGACAACTTTGCTATGTCGGTACGAAAAGTGAAAATAAATTTTACCCTTGACATTACGTATTCCGTCGGAATTTCTAACTAGATGGTGAATTTTTAACACGTTGGTACGTATAATTTCTTTTTTTTTTGAGGCTGGTGCTTGTGGTTTTTTGATAAAATAAATAAAAAAGTTAAACACGAAGAAATTTTTCGAGGTGATTCACAGCTGGAATATTTATCAACTTTGAAAAAGTAAAATGAAAGTAGAGAAAGTATTCGGAAGGGTTTTCTCGCCGAGAAGGTCACTTTTTTAGGAGGAATGGAGGAATATGACCAAACTTCAAAGTAATCATAGACTCATAAAGTAAAACAAAGTATGGAAAATATTTCCCATAATTTCATTTCATGATGGGTTATTTACGCCAAGCATACTAATTTGAACCTTGATCCAAATTTTCAAATTTTTTGTGGGACTCGTTAGGCAGTAGTAAAAAAGATGATGTTTGAGCGTATTAGCGATTTTTTATTTCATCTCATAGGGGGTGCATCAATGAAAAATGTACTTTTCGTGACTTTTCACGTTAAAAATTCCATCTTCGAGTTTTCAACCGATTTTTTTGAAATTTCATGTAGAAGTGAATATATTTAGGGATAGTATTGTGGAATTTTTTCAGATTTTTCCTATCATAAAAATGACCTAGAAATTGACCTTGAAAAATTGAAATCGCTCCATAGGGTGCAATTTTTGTCCGGACACTTCAAAAAAATTATGGAATGTTATTTGGAGGGTTTTGCACTTTCTAGCATTTTTTTTTGAGATTTTTATGGTTGGTGGGTCCTTCTGCAGCCCATAAAACCAATTGTTTTCACACGTTCAACGTTATTTTACTCTCTTTGCCACGGGTAGATCGATATTAAGGATCCGATGTTCATTCTAGATGCACATAGAAAGACCTACAATATCATTTTACTTTTTTAAGGATTCTCAAATTTCCTTGTAATTAGATCATTTCACGAGGCTAAATCTTGTAATTTGATATTATTTCACAACAATTTGAGAACCCCTAAAAAAGGAATATGATATAGGGGGTTGTTCAATCGAACCCCTAATATTGACCAAACCGTAAGTAAATAATCTCTTGGTATAGAATATGCTTTTACTACGACCTAATCCGTGAAAAAGTCACGAGATTCCTCGAAGATGACTTTTAGACATTTTGTCAGTGTTTTTTGGACTTGGAAAATTTTTCAGATTTCAAACAACTTTTTAGACTTGAAAAAAAATTCAAAGATCTCACTGACTTTTAGACATTTTATCAGACAGTCTTTCAAAAATCATGCTGACTTTTGGATATTTTGTCAGACATTAGATTTTTTGGATTTGGTTTTGTCAAGCAGCCTTTCAAATGTCATGCTGATTTTTAGATTTTTGTCAGAAATTAGACTTTTTGGACTTGAAAAAAATTTCAGAAATCACGTTGATTTTTAGATATTTTATCAAACATTATACTTTTTGGACTTGAAAAAAAATTCAGAAATCACCTTAAATTTTAGACATTTTGTCAGACACTTTTTCATCTAATTTTAGCTGATTTTTGAAAGTCGAAAAATCAGCTATTGAAATTGATCTGGCGATTTACCTAAATTTTTGTCCAAACGATAAGTCTCGTAATAATTGACGGAGTAGGCTGAAATTTTCACGAAATGTCAAATGCTACTGGGGATAGCAATCTACTGAATTCGAAAAAAATCTATGAACCGGTTCTTGAGTTATTCTTTCAAAAACCTGTAGCGTCATAAATAAAGCATTTACTTAAAATTTGTAAATAACCTTTTTGATAGTATTTGAAAGGATGCATAAAAAAAATTTTATACTGTTTTCATTTTTGTGAACCGGTTCTCGAGATACTAGCAATTGAAATTTTCAAATACCTCTAGGGCTTTAAATATTGCACTTACGTGAAAATCGCATTCAACATTTTGTATAGTATTTCAAAGAGTCCACAAAAAAGGTTATACACAATTTTCATTTTTGTGAACCGGTTTTAGAGATATTGCTAATTAAAATTTTCAAATATCTTTAGCGTCTTGAATATAGCATTTAGGTAAAATTTTCAAATAACATTTTTAATCGAATTTGAAAGGATGGACAAAAAAGGTTATATACTGTTTTCATTTTCGCGAACCGGTTCTCGAGGTATTCGCGACTATATAGTTTGCTTTTTTTCAAAAGTTCAAATTTTGTTTCAGTTACTCATTTGAAGTGAAATTTTTAGACTTAGGTATTATGAAATTGATGGTGAGAAAATCAGCTTTTCTAACTTATTTGCTGCATTCAAGTTTTTTTTTAATTGTTCAAGTTTTCAAATGTTAGACATTATGCTAGTCTGGATTAACGTGATTTTTTGAACGCATGAGAAAATTTCAGCGATTCTGACTTTCTGTACTTGAGAAAAAGTTTATGAGGTGAGACAGCTGATATTTCGAACTTGGAAAAATTCAGAACATGTTGAGATTCAAACCACTTTTTGGACTTGGAAAATTTCAGAGAAATTACTCTGACTTTTATGCAATTTATTAGGCAGGAACACCTGCCTTTTAAACATTTTGTCGAAGTCAAGACTTTTTGTACTTGAAAAATTCAAGAGATTCTGATTTTTTGGACTTGTAAAAATTTCGATGATTTCAAAATTTGATTTTTAGACATTTTAGTTATCAGACATTACAACATTTTTTTAGACTATATAAAAAGTATTCTATGTTTTATACTTTTATACGTAGCGTGAAAATAGAACCAACCAGGAGCTGGGTCCAGGTGGCCGGAACCTCCCTGGCGAGGCCTATAGGGCTGAATTTCTTTATATTCAACATCGAGATTTCCTCAAAAACAACCATTTTGTTCATATACAAAAATTGGAAATTTAGTTCAAGGGCCAAATTGGCATGCTTGGCTTACTACATTAGCCTTTCTCAATCCTGGTCAAAAGTTGCATCCCTCGAGATATCAATTTTTATTACATCGTGATTCGTAAAATCGAACTCGAGTAAATTGCAAAAGAAAAAGAGCTAATTATTGCTTAAATTAACTAGCTCTCCGCTGAAAAGATCTTCAAAACCCATTCAATTCGTATGGTTATTATCGATGTTGATTTCTATGCTGCACACACGCGCAAAAAACCCCGAATGGAAAAGAAACGTAACTAAGCGAAATTATCAAACAGTATTTCTAAGACGTTTCCAATTTGTTGAGATTTTTTTTCGTAATACCCTTTTCTCGCGCAAAGAATTACTTAATAATGAAAGAGCATCAGCAATATTACGACGAAGAAGGTTTTTTTGAGCACGTCAGAAAACACACCGCGAGGTAGCTCATCAATACGAACCGATGAATCCATTCGCGAAGTATTGTTGAAAAGAAAGAAAAATATACTATAAATAGAATATTCGAACGTATGCTGCGGTGGTGGTGCATTCCTTTCTTTTGCTTTTTTTTTTTTGTAATAAGTTACTCGTATTGTATGTGGCGAAAAAAAAAAGTAACGAATGTCTTTTCTCTGTGCTCGTATACGATTCTGGAGATTTGTAATAAATACACGCAGTTGGAAGAAGGTACGAGGTGGGAAGAGTGAAGGGAAGGGAAACAGGAAATAGAAAACGCGAAATGCTTTTGATGTTCGGTGTGCTTTTTTTAAGCTACAAAAAAAATATTTTTATTAAAAAAGAAGTACGAGTGTGGTTATACAGACTCGAGTCGAGATTGGTGTACGAATTTGATATTAAGGCAGGTACGTGTACGTACTTTTTTTGTGTGTGAAAAAATTAAATTCCAGTCGACAAAAGCACTCGTGTTACATTGTGTTTAGGTCTTATATACGTGATGAGGTACTTTATTATTTGGCTTTGCTTTATGTAGATCATGTTTGCAAGGTGCACCTTTCGTGCTGATAGATTGAAATGTTTCCTTATTTTTTTTTTTTTCTTAAGAATTAATTCGCCGGAAGAAGGTTCTTTGTGAGAATTAATCGTGAATTGAAAAGTTGAAAAATTCCACATGTGAGGTATTATTGCGATGAGAAAATTGAAAGGTGTTTGGTTGGTGTTTTTTTTCTTCCATTTTTTCGCGAAATCGGATGTGCTGAAATAAGAAAATATGAATTTTCAAATGGATCGAGGCGAGTATGATTAATTTTTTGTATAAATGATTCGCCAGCTATTTTCAAAAATCGTAGCTGGTGATTTATTAATTTTGATGAAATGAACGATATTTTTCAAATTGATGGACGTTTTTTTCTATTGATTGGATTGCTCAAAAAATTGATTTTTTCGTCGTAGATTAGATCATTATCCCAAAAAGTCATGCAGAAGCTGAAAAATTGATGTAAGGGTGGTTTTTGACTAATTCAGACAGGAAAAATTCAAATCTGGTGTCCATCTCTGTTTAAACTTCCCAATGGCATTTTTCACCAGCCATAAGTTCACTCAGAAAAATTAAAATTTTTAGGTATGGAATTTTACACTAAACAACTTGACTCCTATTAATTTTTCATATATTATAATCATTGTTTTAGTATTAAACGTATTTTTGAAGGTTTGAAGGTTTTACTGAAAATATTCTGAAAAAGATTGCCTGAAAAAGTACTCTCCCATTGAAACACATATTAGAGAAGAAAATTGAATTTTTTTGGTTCCATTGGTATGGTAATTTAAAATTTGCTATTTGTGAAAATATTGTAATATTCATGTAAATAGACCCAAGCTTTTTGTACCTATACATTTTCGATAGAGTAAAAAATTTCCCATCGGTTCGTAAATATGCATAAAATTTCTCTCTAGAATATCCCATTCTTTTGGTTATTATAGCAAAGGCAATGGAATGGAAAATTTTTTTATCGGACATTTTTTAAAAGGTAGTTACCCTACGATGTTTCATGGAAAATTTTTAAATCTTGGAACAAGACCTCTTCACTATCTCACGCTGGAATATCCTTCTGTTTCGAATGATTTTCTTCATTGTTGTAAATCCCAAAGAGTCAGAAGATCAAATGAACGATAAACCGAATAATCTAGCGGAAGCAGAGGAAGGAAGGGGGTAAATCGCAATAATTCAGTCGGTACCTATTATTTTTGTATTTCTTACAACTTCGAGTAGAAAAAAATGAACATGAAAAAGTCGTAAAATTGATTTGCCTCCTATCCCCCTTCATTAAATCCAAAATCCGTCTTCAGATCTACGTCGTTACCAATATCACATCACGTATGCTTTTTTTCCTCTTGCACAAAAACCAAGAGATGATAACGTGTAAGTAACCTCTGTAAAAAAAAAAAAAATTCAAATAAGTTTCCATAGGTACGTAATACGTATTTAGCTTTTTAAATCTCGTTCAAAAGCATACAGGATAGGGGAGAAAGGGCGGGGTAAAGATAGCGCAGACGGAATAAGATTTGTGAGTAAAAGGCTACGCGAGTTGGAAAAATCCTTCTGAAAATAGTACACGAATATCTGGTCGGCCTAAATCCGACGAATAAAAGAGATAAAAAATAGAGCCGAACGAGGAATAAAAAATCTGATATACACTTCGATAGGTGTACTCGTCGGTACAAGACACGAGTGAGTTAGAGAGCAGCGGGGTAGAGGGTAGAAAAACCTCGTGCGGGTACTTGGTGTACGTATGTGCGTAGGTAACCCTTTTTTTTGCTCCTTTCTTCTCCGCAATGAAGGATGTTTGAAAAAAGCCAAACTTTTCACCTTACTTGGTCTTTTTCGATATAGAAAAAGAGGCTATTGACACCTTTGGGTAACCCTGTGAATGGTACTTTTTCGAAGCAAAGTTTTTCTGAGGGATGGAGAAATTCACAGTAATTTGTTCATTTTGAAAAAAAAACCGAATTTTTCAAAAAAGGGTTTTCAGGATTTTAGACTGTGAGATGTAGAAACCTGAATTTCGGCATATTTTAATAGGTTCAACAACCCAACAGCAGCTGGAAGCAATGAACTCTTGAGATAGTTTAGTCCCTTCGGAAATAACGTAATTCTCGCTTAGTAGGTAAATTCCACCGTATATTTTACGTAGTCAAAAATTTCGGTTCAATGGCATCACGCGATACGCAAGGTGAAAAAATTTACTGCTTGTATTTCGAAAATGTGTTCTTTTCAAAGAACGTTGATTGCTCTTATTTACGTTATAATGAGTGCGTAGCCAGATGAATTGAGTGTACACATGAGTAATTTAGCACGTGTTCGTGTAATTTACTGGGTGTTGGACGGGTGGTGAACATACGTGTGTATATGGCTATGGCTGTATCATCATTAAATGAGTAGTTGAACCGTTTGCATATTTTATGAAAATGAGACCCCCATGAAGATGAAGAACAAGATAGGTATTTGGAAACTGTTTCGCTCATTTTCTTTGAAAATTGGATGAGAATATCACAAAATTTGTGTTTTGACCTTTAAACGGCCTAGAAATTATTTCAACTCTCTGACAAGAACTCCTTATCCAATCACAATCGCTTTCGAAATCTGATTTTGTTCAAAAATTTTTGCTGAAAATGGTCTAAGTACAGATTACTTTTACCCAGAAATATTATTGGTGCCCTTTGTACATGTTTACCCATTTTCTCAAAGGTACTCAAAAAAATCGCTTATTTCAAGTTTTCCAAATTTTTGGTAGAAAATTGAAAAAATTTTGGCCTGTATAATTTTAGCATAGGTTATGCTTTTGCTATATCTAAGTAGATAATGCCACGAAAAAGGTGACGAAATTTCGTCACGATGGCTTTTAGACATTTTGTCAGAAAAACAATTCAGACTTTTTGAATATGGAAACTTAACTTTTAGACATTTTGTCAGACAACCAATTTAGATTTTTTGAACTTGGAAAATTGACTATCTGACATTTTGTCAGATTTTTTTGGACTTGGAAAAATTTTCAGATTGACTTTTTGGACCAGGAAAATTTTCAGAGATAATGCTGACTTTTAGACATTTTGTCAGACAATTAATTTAGACTTTTTGAACATGGAAAATTTTATAAATCGGGGTAACTTTCTGATATCTTGTCAGGCAGACTTCTTGGATTTGGGAAATTTCAGATATTACGCTAATTTTCAGACATTTTGTCGGACTTTTTTAACTTTGAAAATTCTTTAAATTTTCATTGACTTTTTGAGCTTTGAAAATTTCAAATATTTTGTTAAACAAACAATTTAGACTTTTTGAACTTGAAAAATGTCAAGAAAACTTTAGAAAATGGTAAATAAATTTCCCTACAATCCTTAAAATTGTTGTAAAAGTGGTGAAAAAGTCCTGAAAAATGTCTTAAAATGTTGCAAAAAATTATCAGAAACTACTTATAAATCATTGAAAGTGTTGCAAAAGTTGTGAAATAGTTGTCGAAAATTTCTGGAATGATGCGAAAACGATGAATTTTCTTTTTCATCATTAAAATTGCTTGCAATAACGGTGAAAAATAGTTGAAAATTTTTTAAAAGTTCATAAAATTCTTCTAGAATAATGCTAAAGTTATGAAACATTTATAAAATTTCGATATTTTTCAGAATTTATGCCACTTTTTTTTTACAATTTTACAACATTTCAGATATTTTTGATGAATTTTTTACCACTTTTTGTTAACATTTTCAATGATTTATATGAATCCTTTTATTATTTTTGACATTTTTAGTAATTTTTTACGTGTTTTTCATCACTTTTGAAATATTTTCAGTGATTTTTATGATATTTTTGACAACTTTTTCACTACTTTTACAATAATTTCAAGGTGTATAATGAAATTTTTGAGCATGTTTACAATTTTTTATGGATTTCTGACGACTTAATTACAACTGTTGTAACATTTTCAATAAATTTGATGAAAAATTCTCGACCATCTTTACAACTTTCTGTGGATTTTTATCGACTTTTTCTCAAATTTTTCAATATTTTCTGAGATTTTTACAAATTTTCTGATGATTTTTACAATATTTAATGACTTTTTCATTGCATAATAATCTTAAAGATGTTAATGAAATTTTTTACAATTTTTGCAACAATCTATGATTTATTGAAGACTTCTCCACCCCATTAATGATAATTTCAAATTTTATAAAATTTTTTAAGTTTGAGGTATCTTTTTGGACAATCTCTTTAGTTTTCTGAGCTTATGAATTCATTTGCCCGCCTTATAAAATTTTTCAAGCCCAAAAAACATTTAAAATAACACACAATCATGACGTAAAATGGTGGTACAAAGAATTTTTCGCCCCCCCCCCTCCACCCATATGAGACATATCAATTATCCATTTCAATACGATTTTTAAAAATTTGATCAAAGTGGGAAAATAAACTTGAGATGCTGAAAATTTGGGTACATACAGGCTACTCGTAAAAAATTGTGAAAAATTGGTTTAGATGTTGAATAAAATTATTCGGAATCCCCAAAAGACTCTTCTAGCGAGAACTCAGACTGAATGTACATGCCAAAGACGACCTCCTAAGTAAATTTGGATGAGTTGAGAGGCATTATTCTAAGATTTTCAATGTCTAGAAATGACAAATTAACAGTGTTCTCCCCTTCCTGATTCCTGTAGGATGATGATTTTTTGGCTGTGTTGTACAAATGTACATCGTTTAGTGATCTATCAATCAATTTTAACATATGATATGCTTTTACTAGGGATAAATCTGCGAAAACCTAACAAAATTCAGTTATAAAATTCTCCGATGATGACATTTAAATATTTCGTCATTCAAACGATTTTTGAACTTGAAAAATTTTAGAAATCAGGGTAACTTTCTGATATCTTGTCGGGCAGATTTCTTGGATTATGAAAATTTCAGATATAACGCTGACTTTCAGACATTTTGCCAGACTTTCCTGGACTTGGAAAATTTTTATGAATTCAAATGAATTTTTGGACTCGAGAAATTTAAACTTCATGGACTTGGAAAAATTTCAAGAAAGTTCAAATCAGAAATTTTGTCAGGCAGCTTTTCACCTAACGCTGACTTTCAGACATGTTGTCAGACTTTTTTGAATTTGGAAAAATTTTCCAAGTCCAAAAAAGTCAGAAAAAATATCTATAAGTAAGCGTAATTACGCTGACTTTTGGATATTTTTTTCTGACGTTTGTGGATTTGGAAAATTTTTTAGAATTCAAATGATTTTTTGGACTTGAAAATTTCAAGAAAATTTCAAATATCACGACTTAATGGACTTGAAAAATTCAATTACCAAAAGCATATCCTATGTTTTGGGACTTTTATTTTCTACATTCCACTTTCGATAAAAAGTGCAAAATGATTACCTGCAATATAGCTCAAAGCCATTATTTTTTCAAACAATTCCCCTTATGGTTTAAAATCATAACTCGAAATTGGCTCAACAAATCATCGCGCAGTTACGTGGGCATTAAACTCGAAGAAATTATAAAAAGTGGAAACTTATGTCGACGTGTGGAATAAGCCAGAAAGAAGAATAGACCGCGACGAGGAAAAAGAAACCAAAGGCATAGGGCAAATTTTACTACATCACTCGGTTCTCGCAACTCGCGGCAGTGTTCACGGTGAAATGATGACTGGTGGTATTTGAAATACTTTTTGAAATGAATTAAAAAGGTGAAGAAAGTCTCGTAAAATTACGGTAATAAACGGTAAGTAGTATGTCGGCGGCGGCGAATTTACAGAGTAATAAAAATAAAGGAGGAAAACCAAAGAGGCGATGCGAACAGGCCAAAGGAGGAAAAAAAAAAGTTTTAAAAGCAATTTTCCAAAGTTAAGGAAATGTTTACGATCTAGCTTCTTTTAAAATTAACGTATCCGTTATTATATTCGTATAGTATAGTATATGCACTGTGAAGTTGAAGGCGTGATTTTTTTAAGAGTTGAAGATTCCGCCCCGCAGCATCCTTCGCTTTTCCACGTGCTCTGCGAGGTAAAATATTATTATCGGGGTGATGCTTGCGTAAAAGATTAAACGAAGGTTTATTTCTTGCTGATACGATTGTAAAACGAACAAAAAATTTATACTTTGGAATTAAGCGACGCGGCGCGCCGAATAAAAGGATCGGATTGGTTAAAAGCGCAGGCTAATATTAGGTATCTTGAAGCGGGCAAAAGGCCACGAAGGATAAAAATATCTTCCGGAGGGTTAAATTAAACGAAGCTCATGTTGAAAAGTTTAATTAAAATAAAATAAAAATTTATTATAGGTTTTAAAACGAAAGAGAGAGAGAAAGAGAGATCTAAATTATACCGAAGAGATGTTTCATTTTAGCTTTGCTCGCGTTCCTCGAGTCGGCGAACGAGCCGAGATTTTAGCACCTTTTTGAGAGCGATGGGGAATGGTAAAGGGGGGAAAGAGAACCGATATCGTGCATGTAAAATCGATATATACCACTACTTTGTATATGGAATCACGTTAATAGACGAACTAAAAGCTTAATTTATATTACGCTAATGAAGTGGGATTATTTTAAATATAAATATAGCTTCTGTGTAAGCGTAGGTTGGTGGGTATGCCGAAAAAGGAAGGAGAAGATACGATGGCGTATAAATCATATACCGTGTAATTATTTCAATTTCGCACAGGCCGATGAAAATTACTGAATAAGGCGTATAAATTCACTTTGATGTTGGTAAACATGCATGCAAAATTCAGCCGACAGCCAAGTGTCAGGAATTTCCAGCTGCATTAGACGTGTTTGCGAGTCTTTTTGTGCTCAAAAACTGCTCTCTTTTGAACCACATACTTGTGCGGGTGGTATCTATCAAAAGGTAATATAGTCAAGCGAACAAGCTAATAAGGAAGAGCATGCTAAAACGTAGATAATGATATTAGCTTGATTTTGAGATTTACGTGGGAATTCTTCGAACGAAATGTTTATCAAGTTATTTCTACCTCAACTTTTTCAAGTCGATTGCGTTGTGGGATGAGTAGTATTTGGTCGTTGAACTGGCTTTCGTACGCGCAAAAATTCAACCGAATGAGAATAAGAAATTTTTCCAAGATGAGAAATTCCAAATTCGTATAAAAATTTTGAAACATTGAAAAAAGGGTTTATAATATTTGATTGTTTGAGAAATTCCTACGAAAAGTTCATCCAACTTCAAACTTGGAATGAAAACTCCCTCATTGAAAGGTATTTGTATGATTGAAGAAGTCTTGGATTCGGTTGAAACATTCTTTAAATAGATCATTAGCCTGCGAACAATATTTTATTTTATTTGAATGTTGCTTATCATTTTTTTTTAATACTAAAGCATTAAGTAACAAAGATGCTCATCTGATGGCAAGTTACAGAAGAAAGTGGAATAAATTAAATTGCTGTAAATAAGTATTCACCTATGTGTAGAAGCGTTGATCTATCGTATTTTTCAAAACGGTTTGTGCATTTCCATTGGTCGACGTCGATCAGCTGACTTGGTATTTGAGTTCCTACAGATCAGCAGCTGTAGGGGGATCTCGGTAAATAATTATTTACAAAATCCCCTCTAGCTAGGCAGTACATTTTTTCTAGAATATTTGAAATTTTCTTGAAATTTTCCAAGTACAAAAAGTCATTCGAATTTTGAAAAATTTTCCAAGTTCAAAAAAGTTGAAAATATTTAAAAGTCATTGTAACAGATTATCGTAAGTGAATTTCAGAATGGAATATTTTTGAAAAATTTTCAAAATCCAATTCCAAGTACAAAAAGTCAGTAGAAATCTGAAAATTTTTCAAAATTCAAAAAAGTCTGACAAAATGTCTAAAAGTTAGCCCTAGGTATAAACCTCTCTGACAAAATGTCTGATTTGAACTGTTTTGAAATTTTCTGAGCCCAAAAGTCTGGCATAATGTCCAAAAAAGTCTGGCATAATTTCTAAAAGTCAGCGTGACAAAATTTCGTGACGGATTTTCTAGACGGAATCCACGAGATTACACCCCATAGCTAAAGCATATCTATGCTAAAAATGGACACAATTTTCAAATTAACCTTCCCAGCCATAGGACATATCCATGAGATGATAATTTTTTGAATAACTCCAAAATTGAAAACAAGGGAAACCATTTTGAAAATCTTTTGAAAAAAAATTGAATTTTTTGAAAAAAAAAAAAGTCCCCGTGATTTCCATGCTACCCATGAAACTATAAAACATAGGATATGCTTTTGCTGATTGAAAATTTTTACAGTCCAAAAAAGTCTCATAAAATGTTTCAGAGTCAGTGGAAATCTGCGAATTTTTGAAGTCCAAAAAAGTCTGACATCATCATCATAATCATATAAAAGTATACAAGCCAAAAATGTTCAACCAATTTTCACTAGGATGCTGTTTTTTTTTTTAAAAGCATCTTGACGAGTAGATGACGTAAAAATTATAGGGAAGGGCCAATTTTGATTTTTGAGCCCCCAAATTTAGGGAGGAGAGGTGCAAAAATTGAGATATCAAAATTCGGGGAAATCGATTTTTTTCAACTTGCATTTTAAATGTAAATCCAAAATTTTAACCTTTTTGGTCTCATAGGGCTGGAGTTATGTCTCAAAAACCAAAATTTTGGAATTTTTGTGCCCCCTCCCCCGAAAATGCTGAAATAACCCAGTTTCAACCACAATATCTCATGTCTTAAATTAGGTTCATTTTTTAAATACAAATTCATCAAGTGTTCCCAGTGAGAGCGGAGTGTGCAAAGCGAACGGAGCCATTTCAAATAAAAGGGGGTTGGGGCGAAGCCCTGTAATAATGTCTAAAAGTCAATAAAAATCTAAACATTTTTCCAAATCCAAAAAAGTCTGACATAATGTGTAAAGGTGAATGGAAATCTAAACATTTTTCCAAGTCCAAAAAAGTCCAACAAAATGTGTCAAAGTCAATGGAAATCTGAAAATTCTGACAAAATGTCTCAAAGTCAGTGGAAATCCAAGATTTTTTAAAGTCTAAAAAGGTCTGACATTATAAAGTCAGCGTTAAAATCCTGGGACCGGCAAACATGCATACGCTTATGTATTTTGGGTAGCTGCATCTTTGGTTTGAAGGCAGTGTACTGCTACTGGAACACCCTGTACATGTTATAAGCAAATCCAATTAATCAGTATCTCCTATACAAATATAAAGCCGAATTCGGCGCCAGCTCTTTCAAACTCGTTTTCTGAACTATTTTCACGACACCGCAAACGAGTAGATTTCAAAGCTAATGATGTACTTGTCTGCATCAAATAAGCGCACCGCTGAAGTAAGACCATGTACGGGCAAACCTTGAAGACTAATACACTTTACACTAATTGTAAACCTCAGTATTAGTTCCTCGAAATGAATACATGTTGCTTCAAAAGTCTGCCACACAATCCTCTGGTTAAACAGCTCGCGAAGCTTACACGATGAATCAACAAACTCAACAGTGCAATGTTAAAAGCTCGAATAATTGGATAACTTAGATAATCGAGACGACAACAACAAACAAAAAGCCAAAACCAGACCGGCAACAGGCTAAATGAAAATAAATTTAATGATTTGCAAACAATCTCGTCGGGGTATTTTGCTATACACATCTTGCATACAGCAGCAGAATTAGCAGCTAATAAGGCACGCTGCGAGGGTGGCATGGCATGATGAACAAAGTAATAAAGTAACAGATGAAGAAATTGCGTTTATTCGTGCTTCGTTAACGTGAAATTAACGTTGAAATGTTTAAATACATATGTGCGTATGTGTGCTTCTGAATGTACATAAAACGGCATGTAAGTAGTCCTGCTTATTAAACGATCCTATCTTTAGTATTTAATTTAAAGGTGCCATAAAAGGCGAATAACTTCCGACAGCGTACTCGTAGGTTTATTCTCTAAGGAGGACTAGTACCATTACCATGTTATACGCAGTGAATACCGCATATGCATTATCAATCATAACGACTTTCCAGCCACTGACACTTCAATAATGACTGAATAATGGTGTATTTCTTCCACCATCGACCGTTTCCAATGCTTGAATGGGCCGCGTCGCATCGTTCGATACTAAAAGTAGGCTGCTTTGATTACGTGTATCGTTAAACTTATGCTAGTGAAAGGGGTTCTTTTTCACAGCTGGTTAATTTGTTATCGTTTCTGAAACCGTAAATTGATCTCGAAAGGATGCACATCGAGTGTTTGATACATGTGAAGGAATAGATAACTCTTCGTGTAAGAAACGAAAGAAAAACTTTCGATTGATGAAAGGTCATTTTGATAGAAAATGGGTAGACTTATTGCATTTGCAGTGCTTTCTAATTTTCATAGAGATCAAGATATCATTTTATTTTCATTTTGGATTTTTGTCGGAATCACTATTACTTTCTATTCCAGTACTTTTTTTCAAACATTTCTACTTGCTTCCATTTCTGGGGTTATTTTGACCCTTAATCAAAAATATGTCTGTTAGGATGTTTTTAGTTGGTGTTAATTAAGGTATATCTGTTTTTGTTCAAGTTACTGCGAACGTTCGGTGATCGCCGCGGTTATATTCTGGAAACAGGTTTTACCTTCGCTCGAACCTATTCTCGTAAAATAGCATAGTTAACTTCCCGCACAATAAGTGTGGGGTGATTCGTATATAAGTTAAAACTACCGTCCAATGTATCGTAGCCAACCCATTTACAATAAACGCTGTATTTTGTATATATAAAAGTGGTTTTGTTGGTTCAAGTTGACCTTCAGTTGTAGTTCGGTGGTGTCGTCTGGCTCCTGGAGTATTAGGTAAGACAGGCGCACCCGTCGGCTATACTCCACATCTTTTACCTTCGTTCGTGTGATCAAAAAATGTAAAATATAATTTATTCGTCTTCCTATGTTTTTTGTGTTGATTTCGGTTCGCGGACTTTAAAACCTATAAATAACTCTTTAAGGGCACAAGTGAATCAATTTTCGTTCGATGCACGAGCATCAAGAACAATGTCTCCCTGCGACAGAGGAATAGATCCAAAGAGGTACCCCAAGGGGATGACGGTGAGGCTCGACTCCAAATTTTGGAAAATTTCAAGTTGAATAACATTGTGTAGGTACAGTACAGTTTTTGACCTCTGGTCCATTTCTGATGAAGTAAATTTTGACTAAAATCCAAGATGTCCTTGAAAGATGGAAAGGAGGGGGGAACTAGAAATCAAACGTTTTCGACATTATCGAGTGTGGTATCAAAACGTTTGTTTTATGACGTGTTCAGTCTGTTGTTTTTTACCAAAAAAAAAAAGTAGGTACCCCAAGGAGATGGGGATTGATACAAAATTTTGGAAAATTCCAATTTGGATATGTGTGGGTATGATTTTTGGCCCCTGAAATGTATTTGTGACGAGGAAATTTTAGAATTTATCTTCAAATGTCTTGGAAAAATGGGGCGGGGGGGGGGATGTACCAAAAATCAAAATTTTTCGACATTATCGAGTGAAGTACCTATCAACATGGATATTTTTTCATCTTTTGACGTAGCTCGAGCACATTTCCGGTGTTATTTTACTAATAAAAATCAAAAGCAATTCTGGTGGTGGGGGAGGCTCGATTCAAAATTTGAGTAATTTCCAATTAATTATCAGGTAGCTGTATGTTAGGGTTGGAGGGGGAATTCGAAGAAAAGTTGTAGACTGGTGTTAAAAGACGTGGAAAAAATTTTGGGTCTCGGGCTTGAACCTTTCACCTTGTGGATAGGATTCAACAAAATCAAAAAAAGTTTGGATTGCTGTTGTTTTTTGATGATGATTAATGAATTATACGGCAATTTGAGTACCCTTAGAAAAAGGGAAAGAGGTCTGGGGGTAATTTCGAGTTCATTTGGGGTGAAAATTGATCCCATTTCAAGTAAAATTATAATATTATGTGTAGGATTTCCAAAATCGCAGAATAACTTGAAATACGATGATTTTGGCCATAAGTATTTTAAAGTGACGTAAGACCTCTGAAAAATTGTAAAAAATATTTTTTTGCTCTTAAAACGGAAAATATGTCTAATTATCATCATTTTTTTTTAATTTGAAAATTTCGAACCTCATCCGCAGGGTAAAATTTCCAAGCCTGAGACTCAAATTTTTTTCCAATGTCTTTTGACACCACCTCAAAACTTTTTTTTGAATCCTTCCTCCAACTTTTCAAAAAAATTCAAAGATGACCCACCTTAGTGTCTGTTTTTTAATCTCTGGAATCCATATTTCGTATGAGGTCGACCCTCATTCCTCTTTGTTTTTTCCCAGACAATAACATTAAAAACAGACATGAAAGGTCAAGTAACGTAACATATATTTGGACTTTGATTCCTCTTGTTCGATTACATTGAAAAATTTTGATTTTTGGTCTTCCTCCTCCCTTCATCCAACTGGAACCCTCTCTGGTTTGACATAAAGTTACCTCAGAAATGGGTTTCAGACATTAAAAAAATATACATTTGATATCCAATTCGAAATTTGTCGAAATTTTGGTTGTAACTTCTTCTTAAGCACTAGATATTCCCTCATATGATTAATTTCAAGTTACTGTAAGTTGTTTTCCATATCAAATATAAATTGAAATTATCTAAAAAATATAAGAGCTGACGAGAAAAAATAAGGAATCTGATGATGTATCGAAATGGGCACGTATATTTGAAAAAATTTCCATTCTTACTGCACAAGGAATTACTCGCGTATCGAGAAAGGCTGATGTCTGCAGAATTTTAAACATTCTCTTCGCATACCTATCGTAACTTGTTTTTATTTTCAATTCGGTATACATTTTTAATAAAAACAACTAAAAAAAAACGTCAATTTGCAAAAATCGTAGGTACCGAAAAAGCAACGCTTCAGGTTCACTTCTGGCATACAAATCACCATGTAAGTTGAATACGAATTGGTCATGTACGGTAATGAATATCCAAGGCGGGAAAATAGATAAATTCTTGTATAACTAGCACAAAAACAGGCATGAAAATATCCCATCTACAATGTACAAAGGTATACACTTTGATATTCTCGCCATTGCGACGTACCATATCCATACAATGGTGAATGGTGGTTGGCGGTATGGTAAGGGCAGACGTCGCGTCGGGTCCGACGCAGCATACGCCACAGCTGTAATATATACACACACGAGCCACGAAATCGGAAACCTTTGAGGAATAATAATAAAACTTGTGAAATATTATTCGTTTTATAGGTCAGTTTTGCCGAAACGACGCGTCCACTGTGTGCGTAGTCCGGCACAAAAAAATGTAATATGATTCCGGCGGGCGCATACGGAATAATATGAAGTTCTTTTTTATATCTATTCGCCAAATTGTGTATATTTCTTTCTCGGCTCGAAATACATACATCAAAATATTTGATTTATGACCTACACAATGTACTTGATCGTAGCATCAAGTTCTTTGTATTTTTTATATGGCGGGTTCTGCGCCAGGAGGACGTGATATTGCTCTCGAATGTTTAGAATTAATTATCTATTCGTTGATTCGTTTGCTGTGGCCCCTCAGGTGCTAAGTGGATATTTGCAGGGATTATTTTTCGTTCGAACGAGATAGAAAAGGATTTCACGGTGGAAGTTTGGTGTCTGATAAGTTGTAATATCGCGAGCTAGGTTGTTAATGTGGAATATGTCGGAATGCTCGTGTCGATATTCAACGTCGGTTTATTTCGCCAACTCCCTCGCCATAAACCTTTCAAACGCGAGCACTTGCATTAAATGCAGGATGTAAATCTTGTTGTAGCTTCTCGTCCTTCTCTCTCTCTCTGTCGAATCAATCTTACACTCTTCTCCGCGATACCTGCGAAAGTTTCTCGTTGCTTGTTATTTCTTTATACCATGCATCCTCCAGAGTGTTTGAAAAAGTAACCCGGTAAGTGCAGGAAGAAGAAGACGAAGAAAAAACTACCAGCAATGTTGAACCACGTGACTTAATAATGTGATCGGTTGTTTGGATTTTGTCGTCAATCTACCCAAGTTCATCTAACGACTCCCCGAGGCGTATTTCCAATTCATCGATTAGTTACCGTCATAAAAAAGAAATAAAATTGCCGCGTTTGGGAGAAAATTGTAATTCGAAAGACGACAAAAACCCGGGGTTAATACCGTCGACGGTTCGCGTATAAGGGATGAAAAAAAATTATGATGTAAGTTTTAACACGTAAGATAGTATAAGTCGCACATTCTAGGGAATGTTTATGATGCAGAATTCCGTACGCTGAGCTGCATTTTGTTTGGCTCATCTTTACGTCTTAACAAGAGCGAATAACGTTGTTTCCAAATAAACAGAAATACTAAAAGCTATAAAGTTGTGGAAATTTGTGGATTGTTTAGCTGAGAATTTTATGATTTTTAAAATTACGTTGAACTAACGTATACGGAGCGGTACACGTGCGCGAGAGGGATGCTGTTCTCATATATGGCGAATAATCTGTTTCTATCTTTTTCCAACTTTTGGCCAGGTCAATTCGAGCGGATTTTCTATCTCTTTTGCCATAATACGTATCTACGAATCGCGTATTTTCTTTCGCCGGGTACGCGTTTGATTTATGGTATCACTTATGTAATCCTATGGATTTCGCAGACTCTGTATCCATGCGACTCTGGCTATATTTATAGGCGACTCGAAATACAAATTATTTAAACGCTTTGTTATCGTCGCTGCTAAGTTACTAGTGTGTGTTGTTGTTTAATTGCGTAAATTATTAAAATGCCGCGCTGAGATTTAAAGTCTTGCTCGGCCCAGCTAACGTGTCTGGTAGAAATTAAATTATCGAGTTTTTCCTCGTTCGGATGACGATGCTGGTGTTTGGGTTGGATAAGGATGCAGCTCTTTCTCGCCGTTCCAAATAAAATCATGCTAATTGACCTAAATTGTGGGTATTGTTGTTGGAAATTCGCTATTGTACGTGCAAAGAAACTCGCGGGTATAGTTGGATTACCCGTTACAACATGATTCTCTTGTTAACAAGTTCGTAGTCCGATTCTCCGATGAGGTGGTGCGGTAATACTGGAATGTATGGTGTCCTCAAAAGGGAATTGAGGTAACCTACGATTCATTGTAGTCATTTTATTGCTCGTTCATTATGACCAAAGAGGTCATTTATGGAAATTTTAAGAGTGAATTTCATCGCCTTGGGTTCTTCAATTGTGTTGAAAAGCGATGTGTACCCCGTGGTTGAGTGAGTTGCTTAATTACCCCTTCGAGCGCGGGTATAATTGTTTTTGTGTGTAATGGTACGTTACATACTCGTAGAAATGTAGCTTTGATATTTTTTCATACTCCGGTTTTATAGATACATGAAAAAGGTTATGATTAGTTTGGAGAAGATTGGGAGGTGAAGGTTAAAGAATGATGAATTCAAATATTGCTGGAAATAAATGAAAGTCTGATTCAAAGTTGATAATCTACTTCATGGATTTGTAAATTTTTTAAAACTTATTTCATGTAAAATTTTTCAAAATCAAAAATACTCCATTTATGAAAAAGAGAAAAAAAATTCGAAGTTTTCTGATTTTGCTTAAATTGCAATATTTGATGGATATCGACTTGAAACATGTCCAGACATGATTTTTAGGCCCCTAGCTTATCTCGAAGGAGGTTGTAAGTTCCCAAAATGGCGTCATTCGGGTATTTAAAAAGAAAATTGGAAAAAAGGGGGAAAAGAACGAATTTGATATAAATGCAGGTCGATGGTGTATTTTGGTGTCATTGATGATATATTGCAAGAAAAAAAATGTCGACTAGAAATGACCTAGTTAAGGGAGGAAACGTACTAAAAATACGTTTTTTTGAAGACCTGGTAAAAATCAAAAAAATTCAGAGTCGTGCAAAATGGTCTGAAAAATGAGAAAATAATTTTCTTTAATGCCCGCACCCAAATGCTCCTTGTGGCGATTCGAAGTTTTCAAAGTTGATTTCAAGGTTATTGTAGGAGTCGGAAAAATCTGAAAAAATTTCACAATGTTTCCCTCGAGTACTTGTACCCACATTTCAAGTTTCATGAAAATCGATTGGAAATTCGCTGAGATAGCATTTTTTAGTTTAAAATCACTATTTGGGGGTCCAGCCCTCAGAGGGTGAGGTAAAGGATTCCGCATAAGCTCTAAAATCATATTTTACGATAAGAAAACGGAAGCCCAGAAAAAGTTTTGAAATTCGGCCTGAGGCCGATTGACCCCCTTACCACACCAGCGCCTTTCAATAAAATCGGTGAAAAAATCTAAAAATAGAATTGAACTGAACTGAAATTATGAAATTTCAGTTTTTGACTGTTT
>FIZU01050255.1:0-13807 GCA_900064475.1 Pseudococcus longispinus
AAAAAAGTCGCGAATTTCAGTTTTCAAAATCTGGTAGACACCTTGATTTATATATATTTATAAATCTCGAAAAAAAAATTGCGTCCCCCCCAATATTTGAAACTCAGCGACGCCCATGTTAACTGGGATACCCTGTATTTACTTATATGGTTCTGCGAACAGAAATTATTCGAATTGAACGGTTGGTCATCGTAATTTTTCTACTTAAAATATTTCAGTCGGAATACGTTGTCTATCGAAAAAATTACGATTCAATCAGTCAAGTTGGAGGAGAGTGCCTACCGTAATTTTCACGATTCAAACTGCAATTTTTAAACTGGTATCGAAGTTTGTCAACTCAAATTACGAATTTTTTATCGGCGCAAACTACATTTTTTCGACTCAACCCGAAATTTCCGACTCTAATCGTAAATTTTCGAATATGGTGGGGTGCACCTTCTCCTGGTCCCACTACATATAATGTACTCGTAGATACCGACTAGGTACCTAGATACTGAGGTAGGCATTCGATATTGGTAAATAAATTAGATGAGGAATACTTATTGCAAATGACCTGATGATTGAAATATAAAGTTGAAAAAGGGATCCTCAAGCTTCCGAGCCAATTCCGATCCAGCCTCTGATGTATGGTGGTTTCACGAATTCGCTCATCTTCTAAAATATCGACGATTATTTCGTCGAATAAATGAATGTGCAAACTGTCGCCGAAAGACTGCATGTTACTCACTTGAAAGCTACCATCGTTCGGTCCCCTTTGCGATGTCACGTTCATTGAAAAGCGAATACGAGAAAGAGTAAAACATTGATAAGTTTTAAATACTCGTATTCAAGTGGCTTAGTATAGGAATAAGTAGGCCTATGTACATACAAGCTACGTAGATAGGTATTTATATCTAGTTCTAGACAGGTATGCGTAAATGAGGTATCCACCTTTTCGAGACTCCAAACGTGATTTCAAACAAATTTGGGATTTTAGGAAAGAAGGTGTACATTTTCAGATTGTTATCAAATTTTTGAAAATGTAACATGCCTATTTTACGGCTTCGTGAATGGATGGAGCACAAAGAAAAAAATTTCCGATTTTAACCAAATTCAAAAGGGGTTTTAACTGTCTACGTAACTCCAACTAACAAGCATAGGTAAGTGCAGATACCTATCTAAGAACTACTACTTAGCTATGTCCTCGATTCGGTACTCACATCAACGAGAAATGTAAATCTTGATTCCACGTTGGATTTGGCCCATCAGCGGTAACTGTTCGTTTTGTTTGACCTTTGAATGTAACTTCTACAAATGGTCTCACAGGTACGTAAGATATGTTGTCTTCGGTCAACGTATCCACGTCTTTACGAATCGGCACTTCGAACGCTCTCACCACATTAACGATTACCTGTACCGGTACGTGTATGTACGTGCACACAATCAAAAAACCAAAAAAAGCGAATAGCGTCAGCGTATGTTATGTAGGTAGGATACCTAAGTAAGTTATGTGAAAAGTAAAAATTCGCTTACTTTTACTTCTTGTCCTGTTAAACCCTTGACTGGAATACGTTTGCGACCTTTTCGCCTGGGTCTTAGAGGGCGTTTTGGTTGTAAAAGCTTCATGAATGTTAAACCCAGAGTTCTAAAACGATAACGTCATATTTAATAGGTAGTAAGTATGGACTGAAGAACTCGAGTTATAGGTATAGAAATGCTTTATTCTATACGTGATGTATTTAATAATTTATTATAAATTCGTCTTTGATACTAGATCGTACCATGGTACGATCTAGTATCAAAGACTTACCCGATGTCGGGAACTTTTTCTTCATGTATAACATCTGGAGTGCTCCGATGTAACTGTGACAATTTGCAAAGTTTTAAAATTCTATCGTAAAGCATGTTCAACGAGTGTTCGCCCCAAGCTCTATGGATTTCTAGTTGGCCTAATCCTATGGTATCGAAAGGTAGTTCCGGACTAGACACTCTTTTCTCATAATTCTAAATGGTAGAAAACACGAACAAAGCAAATGTACACTTGAGATACTCATGTAGGTAGGTACCTATAGATGATATCTATAAGCTATGTCAGTACCAATTAGGTGAGTAAACTTTACAAGTATACCTAATGGGTAGTGGTGGGAGTTCGTTGAAGAGCTGGAATACGCTTTTGTGTATACCACAAATTTTTTGCAAAAACTTTTTCCTACCATCCTAGGTACCTACTTAAAATCATGATTTCGATAATTTTTTTTTTTTTAAAGTAACTCAATTATGCAATATGCTTTCTTCTGTTGATGGTTGCCTACCATTAATAGCTAGGGGTGCGAGACCGGTTATGGGAAACTTCCCGCCGGCTGGGCTACACGTTGGTACCAACTCCTTCCTCAAATTCCTTACTACCTATGGCGGGATATTATAGAGGCACGTCTATATAGGTGAACAAAGTAGGGGACAGCTTGCTCGCACCCCTTCGTTACAATTTTTTAATTGAAAAAATGTTTCATTCTGAGTCTAGAAAATTGAAAATTGCATCGACCTACCTTGAACATGTCTTTTGGTATCTCCCATTCCCGCAATGGAACCGTTTTAACATTTTTAAATTCCATTTCTCCACGATCTCGTAAACTAAGTAATCTAAATCTCGGATTGACTGTCATTTCTTCTTCCGAGCAAAAGTCAAACGTTTTTTGAACGCTGTCAACGTTGAAAAATTTATGCACAACTTGGGCATTCTTGTCAGATTTCTGAATAGGTATACAGTAAGTACACAAGAGATTAGTTTACACATCTGGTACCAATGTGCGCTAATATATCTACTCGAATACGATTAATAGTAATACGCAGGTACTTGGCTAGATATATACTACGTCCAAATACGTTTGAATATAGGTACATAATTACATATAATGCCATATTTTAAAAGAACAATTCTCAAGTAGGTACCTGCGTACCTCTACCTCTACCTGTATTTTGAACATGCTTTTCTGAACAATTGTAAATTTTTCCATGATAATTTATAATACGGTAACTTTCAAGTTACACTTACATGCGCTTAAGTGCAATATTATCTTATAGTTACGTAGATAGGTACCTGGCACGTATGATGTAACGATGGTGAAATACCTACCTACGTATAACAAGAAAATTAATCAAGTACGAGTACTAACCTTGAGTAATTCAAGCAGTGGCACGTTTGTCGGATCATTTGGATCGAGCTGAACATTTTTCAGCCATTGTTTCAACACTGAGGCGTCTGACTGGATTTTCGCTGTACTTTCAATTGTTTGTCTGAAATCACGAAACATACCGTAATATAGTCGTACGACTCATGATCCGTTTTTTACGTGTAACCTAGGTAGGAATCTATTGAAAATTTGGCAAATGCAGATGTACGCGCAGGAGATGGTAAGCGTGGTGAACAAAAAGATTATTTTGTTCTGTTCTGCTTATTGCTCAAATTTTTTCAAGAGCAATTGCTCGGTTTTTAATGGTATTCGCAACTGTTGGAATGGTATTGTTTGATCTGTTTGTTTTTTTCTACCTAGTTTTACCCGTTTTTTTTTCGTTCCGTTCTGTTCATTCTTCATGTTCAAAAACAAATCAATTTTTCCCCGTCATTTTTTTTTACCGATTTTACAACATTTTTAATCATTTTATTAAAATTTACATACGTTTTCAGGACTTTTTAGATATTTTACGTCGATTTTTCACCATTTTTTGTACAGTTTGGTAATGAACAGAAAAAATGAACGATTCAAATGTTCTTTTCACCTGTTTTTTTAGTAGAACAAAGCGCTCAATTCCTAGGTACCTACCTTTTGGCGTTGATTTTATTGAAGTAATACTCCGGCGGCGACAGGACCCTTTCGTTATTGGCAGCCCACGCAATTTTGCAAGTGACGGAAGCGGTCGTATAGCAACAGGTTGTCTTTTCATCTTCTTCGAACAATTTGAATGGTACGCCAGAGCCAACACCAGAATGTCTAACTCCGATGCCCACTTCGTCGGTGCTGCTAAATTCGTATTTTTCCAGCGGTACGTTCTCCAAAGTGGCGCCGCTTACACCCAAATTTCACAAATATTTACACTCGTAAAAGCAGGTATAGCAAAACATTTAACATGAATAGCCTACGTATTAATCTAGGTACGCGTAAAACTTGTAAACCTCCACGTCCTGCATCCAGCTCGCACATGCCGGATTGCTAACTTTAATTCAATGTTGAAAAAATCTTTGAAATTTGAATTTGAAGCCACATTTTCAGAGAAGAGGCACTTTTTGGCAAATGCTCGTACGCATTCGCATGACAAAAAAATAAGGAATAGGAGACGGAAGTTACTCGTAGTTGTAAGTATACCATCAGTATTACGCTACAGATTTACGTTGTTACATAATTTTTGAACCGAGAAAGATTTAGTTCATTTTGAAATTTAAAAATTTTCATCCCTACTCTAGTGCACGACAATAATTACTAATGTATACGCATAGGTTTACACAGATACTCTCTAACGAGCGGTCGAGTGAACCGGGGGGGGGCTACCTGCCCCTTTTGTGTGATACGTAACTATATAGGTTGTTGATTATATTTAAACTGCAGGCCAGAGAATAACCAAGTACCCGTTACCTTACCTCCCTATTTAAAACCTAACGAAAATCTCGGTAATAATGAACAAGGCGATTGTTAGCTTACCTGTGAGGAATGGGTATAAATATTTCTGCTAAAGGATGCTCGTTGAATATGCCTTTGCTCGGTACACCGTCGCAAAATATTTGAATCGATACCGTCTCCGGCCACTCTTGTACACGAATAGAAAATTTCTGGTTGAATACGCAGCTAAAATTACGTTCCAGTGATTGCGGCGTCGATTTACACACTTCATGCCCGTTATAAAATATGCGAAACCAAATTCGGCTTCTACTTATCAACGATCTACGCTGAATTTCCCTGCAAGTAACAATCAGTAATCAGGTACCAAATGTCATACAAGAAGGTGAGGAGCTACGTCAACCTCTACTCCCTCCCAATGCCTTATTTAATTAATCCGCGAAGAGTCGAAGAATGACCGACGTCATTATTTTTCTTCCCCTCTTCCTCCCCCAATTTTCCAGGGACTAGCCCTAGCATGGCGTAGCCCAACATTCAAAACGGCTTTGAATCTGCCAGCAACCTAGCAAATATCATAGGTACCTAGTACCTACATAGGACTCTAAAATGTTTTATGAAAAAGGCCCAAGGAACGAACCTGACAGGAGCATACATATATCACTCAACATTTGGCGATGACGCGATCACATTAGGGCATCAAAATTCAAAATAATGAAAAGAAATGTAAAAAATTGTTCTCGATGTTGGTAGGTCTATTTTTTGCTTCATTTTAGATTTCGTCTCGATCCATTTCTCCGTCCTCTCTTTCCTACTAACATTTTTTCTAGCCAGTTTTTACGCCACAAAATTAAATTTTTGAAAAATATGAATAGGTAGGTATTTCAGCTGTTATTCTAATCCTCAAAATGAATCAAACTGTACCTCTACCTACCTTCCCATGTAGGCATCAATTTCGAAAAATTGGCGCATTACCCAGGAACAATGTTTCCCAAAGGAAACGATTATTCAATGTACCTTGTTCCTAACTAAGTAGACAGATCTACTAGATAACAACTTAGGAACTGGTTGTTGTTGTTCGTTGTTGTTAAGGTACTCGCTACCTACTTACATAGAATTGGTCAACTCGTTGTCGCTTGTAATTTCTCGTTGTATCAACGAAACAACGAACGTTTGTTCTTCTGGTGCAGGCATACTTTCGGAAACATTTTCCAAAGCTCGTTCTTGGATAACATTCAGGTCTGGCACGATGCTGCCGCCGTCACTACCGGTGCCATTGTTTCCTCCTAGTCCTTCTACAAAAGCGTAGTTTTTAGAGGCGCTCTCTTCCTCGCCTTGATTGCACTCCGTCCACTCTTCCAACATTTCTTCGACGTGCCTTTTCGATAAAAAAATTACATAAAGTGTACGTAAATAAATCTAGGTACCTAATTTTCATCCAAGTACCTATCTATTACCTATACATATGTTCAAGTACAAACATCTACAGGTAGGTACCCTACTATTCGGATAAAAAAATTGAAAATATCGCGATCGGCTAGATTCCACGACGAGGAAAAAAAGAATACTCGCATAATTATCGACTTGATGGCGTCGATAGCGGTGTTTCAGGTGCGGTGAAGGGGGGGGGGGCTAATACACTTTCAAAATTTTCCATTCGTACTTGAACTTATAGTTTTGCGGTTTCGTTTTCATTCAAAGGCCATAAAAGTACAAATAGGTAGGTAAGTACATAGCTACGACTACGCGAGTAACGTAAGTGCTCAATGTACATAGACATACCTACATAGATACTAGACAGACATACTATATGTTGCTTAGGTATACCTACTTACTGCTACCCAACTATCCAAGTGCAAATTGGTAGGCATACCATAAACGCTTCTCGTATACTTATAGGTGCGAGGCAGAGCCTTGGCCTACTCTTATCAGGTAGGTATCTACTGGTTCGAATATCTAGATAGGTACCTTTTCACTTCGTTTTGCCATTCTTGTGTTGAAAGAAAATGATCCGATTTCAGTATGACAAGTTTAATATTCGAAGATGTGTATCCTTGCTGGGCGCGCACGCGTTTCAAATCTTTCCAAGTTGACAGTAAATTCATCAATAACGTATTATCGTTTCTTCCTTCCAACGTACGTTGTTTCCTGATTTCTTGAATTTGAATTTTGTACCTGCGTGTATCATCAGCCGTGAATTAAGATGAACATAAATCGGAGCGGAGATGAAGACGGAGGCGGAAATCCTCTGAACCGTCTTACAAAATTACCTATTTACAAGTAATATCTAGGTAATTGCCGTGCGTAGGCAGCCTATACGCTAGGTATTTACTAGTTGAGTGAATTGAGTCCCAAAACTGAATCATGCGTGAGTTGAGTCCCGCATTTTGAGAGACATGATGCAAATTGAGTCCTTGTTTAAGAAGCGAAAAGAAAAGGAATAATGTATGGTACCGGGTGCCCTACAATATCTGACATTCCTATTGCTTTTAAATTTCTTTTTTTTTTTTTTTTTTTGTAGAAATAAGGAGTCAGGTAAAATCTAATACGTTCGTTTCAATGATTATTAAAAAAAAAATGTGCTACCCCAACCCTAGATAGACAAACCCTAGAGATACACGCACTTACACCTCCGACATGAGTGATATACAAGTGCCTACCTATACGTGTACCTATACCCTACTAATCAGTACCCAACTACCTACGTAGTATGTGTTGCTACTACGTCTATATATAGGTATGGTATGTTTATTGTTTGTGTACCTATAGGTATTTGTATTGGTAGGAGGTACCTACTTGGCTAGTCTTTCTTTGTGTACAGCTGTCATGTCGGCATTGCTTTCGGTTAGCATTATTTTATTTAAATTATCTCGCGCTGTTCTCAGCGCTCGCAGCTTACAGGTTAATCTTTTTGTGATTGCCGCGTCCAGTCTGTATTCGTATTTTTCATAAAGTTGAGCGAGTTTGTTAGCCAACACATGCTCGCGACAAAATAAAGGATGGTGCGTGAATACGACGTCCTTAATTTCCAACTCCAGCACGTACCATTGTTCACCACCGATGTACATACTGCACAAGTCTTGCGTTTCACGTCCGAATAAAATCGCCTGAAAATTAAGCAGTAGGCTACAAACTATACGTTAACGTAAGTTATAGATGTAGGGCTATCTACAATCTACTAGATATGGTACATCGCCGTTGATTGTAGACTACATACACCGGTATGTACCTCTGCCTTAGGTATAGGTAGATGTGCCGACCCATGAAAGCATGTTACATTAAAGATTAGGTACTAAGGTACCACTGGATAGGTAGATAGGTACTACTAATTTGTAAGTATGTTCTTTACTTTATTTTACTTTACTTTACTTTACTTTACTTTATATAGGTAGCTAGATACATACTGTTTCGAAATAAGTCAAAGATTGACTGCTGCGGTTTGTTTCATTCAAATTTAAAGGATGATATGCGGTCGCCTCCAACGGTGATGGTAGTCTGATGAGTTCGCCTTCTTCTTCAGTAAACCATTTCCTAAACAGGGAATTTCATCCGTTTACGAGCAATATTCTAGATAGATGTACTTATACCTAACCTTTAACGCATACGCTTATAGGGTACAGGTAGCTAGGTACACATTGCACAGTACATATAAGCTTACCCATTGTTTGCAGTGACGAGTCTTTGACGTAATCTATTCACATTTTTGGCTTTAACTTGCGGATGGCTGGGTACGAAGAGGCCTTCGTCTTTTACATTTCTCGTCGGTTGATGGTCGTTCATTTTTACTGACTCAGCTGATTTCAATAACATACGCACAACAATTTTAAACAACATGATATACAGATATCTACCATAGGTATAACTTATAATGGGTAAGTATAGAGGCAGGACTGTATAAATTGTATGTACTGAACCATGAATATATACGTATAGTCGCCCATACGTACTCGTGCGTGTACTGTATAGACCTACCTGTGTACTAGTGTATTCGCATAGCTAACACTAAAATTGTCAGATAACTAATGCAAATAGGTACATATACTCAGTAGGTATCTATCTTAACCCACCTTCGTTTATAGTTGTGTAAAAAATCAATTCTTGCTGTTTATTTTTTCGCTGTTCTTTATCCATTAGTAGTGAAGTCTTAAATTCAGCTGGTTCCATCAAAGTTTCTTTTAATCCCAAGTAGTCTGCTGTTAAAATCTTAACACCATCTTCGTTTCCATTATTTAACGCGGCAGCACTTTCCAATTCTAAAAGCAAACGAACGAAGCATGCAAACTAATACCCCAATCCTATAATGTACCTACTAATGAAGCCGGTATTGTAATTTTCTAAGAGTCAAACGTGTACTAACCAGCCGCTCGTACACGCTCATAGGTATATGTGGTTATGTAGGTACACGAATGATGACAGATCAAAACAATTTTTAAAAATGATTTTCATCAATTTCCTTTTTGTTCGAAAAACAATTTTATTTTATTTTATAGATTTTTCATTTTCATCAATTCTTTTCTCCTCTTCGATATTGAAAAATTGGGTTTCTTTTGCATTTTTCTTCGTTAAAAAAAACAATTGGAAAACCTTTTTTACGTGTACATATATTTTTATCAATTTTTTTCTACTTTTCAATATTGATTTTTTTTCATTTCTGTTTAAAATCATTTTTTATTTATTTTTTCTTGCTCAAAAAACAAATTGCATTTTTTTTGTACATCTATTTCATTTATTTTTCTCTCTAGGGACTTTTTGAAATTATTTCATTTTTTTCATTTTATACATCTTCATCAATTTTTTATCCTTTTCGATTTTATTTTTCAAATTACAAAATATGTTTCGTTCATTTTCTTTTTTCTTTTCGAAAAATAATTTAAATGAAGAAACTTTTTAATATATTGTTTTTCCTTTTCATTTCTTTCCCGCTTCAATGGCTTTTTCTTCATTTTTTAAAAATATTTTTACTAGGAAATTAAAAAAAAATAAAACTATTTATATTAAAACAATTGTTTCCTTTTTCTTCTTTTTCTCTACAATGACTTTTTTCATTTGTTTTTTTTACGTTTTTCCATCAATTTTTCTCATATTAAAAATTTATAAGATAACTTTGGGTGAAATTTTTTTTTCAAAAACTTCAAAATATTCCGAACAGCAGGTAGGCAGATTTGAGGATCAATTAGGTAGAGATAGAGGTTGAGTCAAGGAATTAAATTTTTACTACGGCTTATTTGTGCTACCCTCTTCTGATTCTTTAAAAAAAAAAAAAAAAAAAACGATAAATGTTCACCCCAATTTTTATACTCACATATAGACAAGGACAAGGCCTTACCTTTTCGAGGTGAATTTAACGCAGACTCGGTAGAAGCGTTCTCATCCGGAGATTTCCACGTTTTGGTAAAGAATTCAACGCTCGTTTCATAACTAATGTCCTGCAATAAGCAAGTAAATCATTCTCAAGAATACCCAAAACACACTTTTAAAAAAGTTGAGGTTTAAATTAGACTAGCCTGCGCCTGAATATTACCTATAGGCAGAATTGATATCCTTTACAGCACCTAGCTAGTAGCTAGGTAAGTAGGTGCACATTTATACATGTACCTACTGTCCTGTCTTGTACATAGGCACAGACTACAAGCTACGCATGCAATATGGGTACCTTACCTACCTGTTCGCGTTGCATTTCCAATAAATTTATATCGGGGTCTTCTGTTGCGGTATTTTCTTGCTTCTTTAGTAATTTTGATTTTGTATGTTTTTCCAAAGCTTCTTTGACGTCAGCTTCTTCTTTCAATAACTACACAGAGACGATGGAAGTCGATTAATCAATTAGTCATCTACATTTTAACGTACGTACTATGTACCTATACACGTGAAATTGAAAAACAAGCGAGAAGTCAGATATTCTTGGGCACCCGGTATTTTTTGAGCGATTTGGGAGAAATTACCATCGAAATTTATCAAATGCCCATCCCTTCGTCAAGTTGGAAGAAAACCAATGAAGAAACGGTTTTCAGCTAAGGTGCATTCGGTCAAGTAGTTGTGCGCCAGGAGTTTAGAAAAATCGAAATTTGTCAATCATCGATCGAATGACTAATTTTTGAAATTGTCGTAGTCGATATTAAAAACTGATACAAAAGGATATTTCGGATAGCTAATGGAGGAGGAGGTGTTATCATTTTCCGAGGAGCGCAGATAGCTACGTACCTACGTAGGCTGAGTAAAAGTAAGTACGAATTTATTTTAAATGCTTAGTAATAATTTCTATTTAACGACTTTCAATTTTATTTACCCCGACTATGCCAGGGCGGCATTTTTGCAAGTACCAGTTGTTCAACTTTTTTTGAAAATTTGGCTCCGTTTGAAATTTGACTTCTTAAGCATTGTGCTTAGTGTGTTTCTGGGGTGGCGACAAAAATAATGGGTATCTCTTTGTTTGTACGACTATGATAGTAATTATCAAGAAAACGCGATGGTGACCTATTAAAATATGCGAGCTCGCGTGAAAAAGCTGCCTTTCAAAGATAATACGGCGGTATATCGTTAGAAATATGACTTGATGACAAAATATAGACCTACATCCTACGAGTGCAGGCTGGGTTGCGTAAAAGTACATGTACGGCTTACCATGTCTGTAATTCGGCCCAGCAGAGCATTTTTGTTGGCACTTTTTTGAATGTATTTCAATCCTTTTTGGGCGGACACTGCGGAAACACCCGCTTTTTCCTGCAATTATTTTCACATAACAAGAACTAACAGAAAATGCAAACCGTAAAATTACTTGTACTCACCTTTACAACGTTGATTCTATCCTTCAGTCTCTCTCTGTAGGAACGAGTATCAGATTGCGAAGTTATGCTTTTCCCATCGGTCAAAGTGTCGATGGAAGGTCTTCTGCTTCCTTTGCTGTGGCGTGTTTTTAGACTTTCCTTGTCTTCAGTTTCCGCTTGCGTCGTCATTTCTTCCTGATTTAAAATAAAAAAACAGACATATATACGCGTAGATGGTATCTCTGTATACATTGCGTTTGAGTACAGTACAAGAGTACAGCCTATAAAAATTACGTAAAACCACTTCCTCTTCCAGGTCTACTCTTAGCTGTTAACTTATAGAATATGAAGACGCCGTCACGTCGTCAGTAGGTAAGTAAGTATAATGTAGCTACCCCGGCTCTATTTATCGCAAACGACTCGTCGAATTTTTTTTCATGAGTTACGGTGGCCAGTTTTCCGGCAAATTCTACGTCGTGTGGCATCACATCCTTGCTACGAACTAATTTCAAGTCATTACTCGCATCGTTCTTCGCGCTTTGCGCCACCGACTCGCTTTGCAAACAGATAGTTTCTATTTCTTCCTGTAAGCAACGTTGTATTTAGGTACATATTCGAATACCATGCGTTTAAGCCCCAACTTACCCAGTCATTATTTTCAAATTGATTCAACGCTGCCATGTTGCTCGAATACTCACTTATCAAATACTCGTAACTATCTAAGCATAAAAAAAAAATCCAACACAACATTGAACACAATCTCGAATTTAACCCGATATATACTTGTTAAGGTATGAAAAACCGCATGTGTACTGCCGCTAAAGCGTCACTTGCTAGTGGAAAGACGTTTGTTTACAACGTTAACTACTTGGCAACGACACCTCGCTCGCCTCTGTATGTACTTGTTACTTGGCTATTTACCGTTACTAGATACACTGTACCTGCACGGTACAATATACATACCGGGTGGCCCAGAATGTGGCACCCCCGTGACATTTTGTTTTCAAATTGGTAACATTTGAACCAAACTGACCAATGAGCGTTTCTTTTGTTACTCAAATCGAAATAAGTACCACGGACGTAAACTATTAAAACTGGACATTTCACTTCGCCGAGTTGATGGACAAATCTGCGTTTGAAAATTGGGGAATGAGGGACGGTCTAAGCCACGCCTCCTAGGTCGAAATGTTCTATGTACTCTTATGGAGGAATACACAATTTTCACTAAAATTATAATTTTCTTTTAAAATTACGGTGTGCGAATAAGAAATATGTTTTTTTAACATCGTATTTTATGTTTTTAATTGAAGATCTTTTTTTTTTGACGATTCTAACTGCTATAATTAAATTTTAATTCGAGTATAAAATTAAAATCTGCAGAAATATTGATATATTCAGCTAGTTGGACAAAAATGAGACTAATTTCTAAAAAAAAATTCCATTTTGGAAAAAGATATATCGTAGTTTTAATGAAATTAAAATTGCAAATTGACCCAGTGGGCAGAGCTAAAACACCCGCGCACACTTTCATTTCATGGTATCACCGGTATACGAAGTGAAATGTCCAGTTTTAATAGTTTACGTCCGTGATAAGTACCTACCTGTTCACATACTTACTCGTACCGTGAACGGGGGATACTTTGAACACCTTTTGATACATTTTGTCGCGTAGAGCCTCGAATTCTTAGGTTAGGATTTTGAGCTTCCGGTTTAGAATAGTATTCGTTGAGACCAACCAGGACATTCTTTGTTCACCCACCTACCTCTTTTAGTTCGCTCAATATTCGAGCTCAAAGTGTGTTCAAAGTTACCTCACTATTTGGGGCCCATTTCTTTTCACGTATCTCATTTCTCACATCAAAAATATTCAGAATACATAAATTCTAGCTCAGTTTTAGCGAAATCAAACAGCTGAAGGTGAAATAACCGGAAAAAACGTAAGAAAAATTGAAATCTAGAATATTTTTCGGTCGGTTAACCCCTTCAGTCACGACTTCTTGATTTTAGGGATAAACATTTTTTCAATTCTGATTCTTTTTCACCGAATTTTTTTAGGAGTTTTAAAAAATTTTTCAGCTCTTTAGCTCAATTCTAGCCGGAATTATAGAATTATAGTGTACATGGTGATAAGATGATTTTTTGGAGAAAATATTTTTCCCTCTCTCCCCCTTTTCAAAAACATATCACCTCAATTTCCCCATTATCACCCTTTTACTTTCTTTTTCCCTTCTCCCCCGTATGTATATTAGAGTGGAGCGCGAAAAAAAAACATACCTCGGATTTTGACCAAATTCAAGGGAGTGGTTCATATTTATATGGGGACGAACCATGAAAAATTTTAGACCCCTAGCTCAAAGGTAGGTGGAGCTAGGGGGCCTCAAAGTGAGATAACTTTTGAAAAAAACGTGGTTTTTGGCCATTTTTGGGTGGTGCCACCTGCGTGGCATACCCAGCACA
>FIZU01050256.1:0-17351 GCA_900064475.1 Pseudococcus longispinus
GGCTGTGTTCAGTTTGAAGAAAATTTCCTTATTTAAGGCATAAAAAACAGTTTGACCAATCAGAAACTAGCGTTCGAGAGTGATTCATGTTTGAACTGTTGAAACATGAAATACGCGTCAAAAAATCGAAAATATATGGCCACTATGTTAATACCATTGAAATAATATGAATTTATTTCTACTTTGTAAATTTGTAAATTTTTTAAATGATAAAAACATTACGTTGTTGAATGATATCAACAAAATGTTTCAAATTTTGATAGTTGTGTTTTGTTGTTGTATTTCTTATTTCAAATTTTGATAAAGTTTCAGCACATTGAATAAATTACTTCCATTGTGCAGCCAAATAATTTTACTTCAAAAGAACGATTTGGCGCAGTCATAATGTTTGTTTACACCCTAAATAAGCTTAAATAAGGAAATTTTCTTCAAACTGAACACAACCCTGTTGGTGCTCACGGGCAGGAACGAAAAAAAAGTATTTCGTTTCCGATATTTTTGAAATCGTTTCGGTAATTCGCAGTAATTCGTTATCGTTACGTTTCGTTATTGCAACCCTCCGCCCGCCGGTTACCAAAAATCAAATTTTGATTTTTCAAACGTTTCGGTTTTCGTTTTCGAAATACGTAACACAACCTACACCCGCATCTGTCATAGCGTATCTGTGTAGTAGTGTAGAACACTGCCTGGATCTGAAGAATGACCAACAACTAAACGTAATTATGATGATTATGAATTGTTCATACTTACTTTTGAATTGTGATTTTTTGACAGAAAATAGTCAATGATTAATTTGTAATAATTGCAATTCAATGTTTTCATTTTTATTTTATTTGTAAGTAAATTCGTATCCAAGTATGGCTAAAAAAACTTACGATTTATTGTTTAAATTACTGTTAATTGGAGATTCAGGAGTTGGAAAAACTAGTATATTATTCAGATTTTCTGATGATGCTTTTACAACCACATTCATTTCAACCATAGGTGAGCATTTCAAATTTTTTATTTTCTTTGTGATCCTTTGATCAAATATATTTTCAAGTTGGACGTAATAATAAAATGTCGAATCACGTTGGGAACTTCAACGTATGCATTGAGAATTGAGATTGGAGAATTTTAGAATCGGCAATATGGTTCGCTTTTGAATGCATTTGAGTGATAGAAGACAGATCGATTAGGTGCAATGTGTAATCACAGAATTCACGTGTTTTTCTTTTTTAATTGCAGGTATTGATTTTAAAATAAAAACGGTGGAGTTGAAAGGCAAGAAGATCAAGTTACACATATGGTATGATTTTGCTGTATCTACAATCACCAGAGAAACAGATGATTACATATAGTATTGTTGATCATCGTGTATATACTTTACGTTACAGGGATACAGCCGGTCAAGAACGTTTCCATACAATCACCACTTCATACTACAGAGGTGCTATGGGTATTTTACTAGTGTACGATATAACAAATGAGAAAAGTTTTGAAAATATAGTGAAATGGCTCAGGAATATAGACGAGGTTGGTTTTTTTCATTTCGCCTTTTTAATCAAGATAAATTTCGCTGCTGTTATTAGAAAATACTAGACAAATGAAAAGTAACCAAATCAGGCATGACGATTTATTGCTTTATTAACGCGCATCATGAAGAAAACCTCTTTGTTTGGTTGCATAACTCCAATCCTGGAGGTTTCCTCAGTAATGCGAGTAAAACCTATAGGCAAGCTATGTTGGGTTATCGAAAAGTAGTGAAGAATAGCTTGACAATTACCAATGTACAAGTTATGCGATTCCTCACTTTGATTTGATGCTTGTAAATTTAAGATATTTTTCTTTGCACATACGTCAAAGGTTTACTGATAGTACTGCAAATGTAATAACACATTTTCAGTGAATTTATTAATCAAATTGTTTTAAAACCTCCGTTAATATCAGTATTGTATTATTAAACATGTCAAAGGGCTGTGTGACCTGTTGTCTAATACATTTATTATTTTTAGCATGCCAATGAAGACGTCGAGAAAATGATATTAGGAAATAAATGTGATATGGAATCAAAAAGGGCTGTGAGTAAGGAAAAAGGCGAAGCGGTAAGTGTTTCGTTTTTATATTACAATTGAATTTTTTTTTTTGAAAGAAATATCTGCGAACACAAACAATAATAGTAGCAAATAGTAGCTTTGTTCGAGCGACCTGCAGAACTACAGATTCTGCAGGTCGCTCGAACGAAGTTAATAAATATTTTTCATTGCGTACGGAATCAAATATTCTTATTTTCAACGATTAATAATTAGCTCATTGTTTTGACGAATATGATAATTTTTGGTTTTCTCGTGATAGATTGCACGAGAACATGGTATTCGTTTTATGGAGACATCGGCTAGATGTAACACGAATATTAACGAAGCCTTTATGGAACTGACTTCATCCATACTGAATAAGACAACAGGTAGAGATCCCACCGAAGCTCCGGATAGGGTTACCATAGACAGACGTAATGAAAAAACCACTAATAGATGCTGCTAACCGGTTATGTATTCGTTTTTGGTACTTCTACGGTCTTTCAAAATGCTACCGATATCTTTATGTAATATAGGTAGTGATTTACTAACAAGTCAAACAACATACGGGTTATTTTTATGTTTCAAGTGAACGAATGTTCATCCTTCATCTCAGGCATTGTTAAATTTTCAAGGGTTAAATTCAGGTACAAAGTCAATCACTTTCAACTATCATGTTTTACCAACTTCTAACACAAGTCGCAGCTCTCAGAAATTAAGTCACGAAAACAAAACTCCAGGACCAGAATTATTTCATTTTCCAAAAAATGGGGAACACTGGTCGCAGTATAAATAAATCGATCAGAGGTCGATGTTCGCGGAAAACAATTTTGACTCGTGATTTTTCTGTACATTATTAATGTGTAGGAAAATTATTGACCAAAACTTTTTAATTTGGTCTGAAAATTCAAATCGATTGGGTGAGTCAATTTTTCAATTGTTTTAAAATGATATATACCTACTTCAAGAGTTTCATTATTCTTGGCTTCACGTTTGTCTTTGCAACTCATGGTCTAGGAATGCGATCTCTTACAGAAGTTGGTAAAATCTGGCGGTTGAGAGTATGTAACTGATTTTGTCAAAGAGTCAGTTGTGGGTGATATATACGATACAATGTGATTGAAATTTCGAAAGAGTGTAAACCGATCGTAATCTATTACGCATTGATTGTGTCTCCGAAAGAAAAGCGACCGTAATTCAATGCCTAATCCGAGATTGGTGTATAAATTACGTAACGACAGTAAACTGAATTTGTTGAGACTTTTTTACAAAACTATGGCAGAGGAAGTAATGTCAATAATTTTCGACTAATCAGATGTTAGAAATTAGAATATTATGGAGAACGTAAAACTCTGAAGATGGAATATAATCTCGATTATTCGACCTTTTACTTAAGTTGTATATGTTACACCTAAATTGTGAATTGGGTAAAATTTTGCCTAATTCGTGAAATTTCAAATTTAAACTCTTCTATCTTTTTCTCAGTCGACAACAAAAATCCATAATATTTCAGCTCTAAGTACAAGCTCTCAGCTTCGATTTGAAACGAAATTCAGCCTTTTACCTCTAGTAGAAAAATTGTTGTAACCGTTTTAAATTTAAGAAGACAATTTAAAGCCTTTATGCTGTAAAGCTTTTTCTATTCAACGCAGGGGTGTTAAATTTTTTTTAAATTGAGCTGTAAGCTTGTACTTGGAGCTGAAATATCATGGATTTTTTGTTGTTGACTGAGAAAAATGATAGAAGCGTTTTTAAAATTTCACGAATTAGACAAAATACATATAATAACATTTGTATTGATCGACTTTGTTTGCACGTAGAAATCATTTACGTATCGACTGACTTGTCTGAAAATTACTACCTGCATATACTATATTTGGGTTTTTCGTCCAAATTTTCATCGAATATTTACGAACGAACAGGTTTTCTTCTATGTGATAACAGTAATGTTCACGTTCCAGCGCATAAATATGATGGAATCGGCTGTAGTATGTAAAAATTGGTTCGTTTTTATTTTTTAGTAAAGTAATAGTCAAACAACACTGGGCGCTTTTCAATCGTTTTTTTCTTGTCGATTGTACCTTATCTTCACTTTTCAACCCGTTTTTGATGTTTGGGAAAAATATTCGTGTACGTATTTAGCTCGCGTAGTCGTCTTGCTTTGTTATTAATTTTTATACTTACTTGAAATAAGGAGGTGAATTTATTTATTTATTAATTTTCGTAAATCACTTTGTGCATTATTTTATCGTTTCACTGCACTCGTATAGCAATTCGCCCAGTATATTTGCGATATTTCTTTCGGGCTGGAATCTCTGCATGAATTGTTATTTATACCGTTGCGAACGAATCATTTTGTCATGAAAATTTTTTGCGCGATAAATTAATGGAGTAAAAAATCAAGTTTGTTTGTTTGAATTTTTCTTAGCACAAAAATTTATGATTTACAATTGAAATGTTTATTTGATATTCTCCCCTTCCCCACTAATCCGATATTAATTTTAATCATTTGTTCTTAAATTCTTTTGGGTATAGCATTAACAGATTTTTTCTTTTTCTTATGGTTTCGTTCAAATTTTACGTTTTATGAACTTTCATTTCACGTGCGTCAGTTATTTAGTAAAGAGTGGTAAAGATCAATGTAAGTTTGTCCCTGTTTCCTCGACACAACATTTCAATTTACTTGCAGTATTCTTTATTTTATCTAAAATTTGTATTTACAATTACACTAAAAAATGTTACCGCGTGCGTGTTGTGTAACCGCGACTGTGTGTTAAGGTATGTGTAATATACCAATAATTATCAAAAAATTAGCGTACCAATGAATACTTCTATTCGTAACTCTGTCGGCCGTTGTCACACTACGAAATCGTTGGTGTCATCTATAAAGAATTGTCCGCTTCCATTTTTTACGCCGTATTTGCTCTTTTCACATTTTTAAGCATTGTACTGGTTTGATTTTCATTGGAACTTTTTGTACAATTTTCACTTCGTTTAGAAGTTTGAAATTGATGTACAGCACATTTCGGATTACTTTATCCCTTCAAAAAACAATGTTTAACCGTGTTTCCAACTTCTCGAATTTCTTATGAAATTTATATACCTACAGGATACAGCAGTAAAAATTCGTTATGCCCATGTTGATCTCAATCTTTAAACCAGAATACGCCAGCAAAATCAACCAGTTCTCAACAATTTCAAACGCATAGCGATCTTTTTAGAGAGAATAACGTGCCTTCTGAAATGAGACCGATAAATGTATATGAATATGATAACTTCTCTCCACCGTCCAAAAAAGGTCCCATATGAGACGGATTTCAATCGAAACTGTTTAGTCTCATTTATGCATAACTATCTTTGAGTTTCAAGGTTAAAAACGATTATTAGTTAATCCAAAATTGAATTTTAACAGTTTTTGTGTGAGGGGGAGAGGGGTATCTTTAAAGGCTATTCTGTGTTGAATCTCATAAGAACTTCAAGACCTTGGACAGATTAAAATTAATTTCTTAAGCAGAGACTGGAGAGGTCTTATTATTAAAAACAAATCTATGATGTAAGTACCTACTGTAATTTGAAACGAAGAAGAAATTTTATCGAATCGGTATGAATAATATCTATTTATTGTTTTGAACACTCGAAAAGGTTCGACCAAATTCTACATTGAAATGTGAGTAGGTATTCTTATTTTATTTTTCTAAATGAAAGTATAAACGTGTGTCGAAATATGAAGTCGTGTCAAATTTCGAATAAATGTATACCTACATGTATTAAAAAGCAATGAAAACATATCAATTCTTTTATTAATACCATCGAAGAAAGCGGTAATGAATGTAATACGTTTTTTGTAAAGCTTGTACTTGAAAAAATTTACATTTTTGAAAATTTTCATCTCATTTTGTGTAGAAAAAAAAATACAGACCGTTAATTGTTTTTATATGATTTTATAATTTTGTATTTTTTCTTCTTTTTTTAAAAAAAATTACGTTAACTTGTATTTTTTAGATAATTTTGATGTTTAAGCAAACGAAATAGGATTTTCACTTGGTATATTTTAGGGCTTTTGGGGGACCAAAATATGCTGCGGCAACGGGTTGAAAATCCTATGTACGAATTACACGGGTGGCTGTTGAAAGGTTGTTTAATGTAAAAATTTATTTACCTTTTCTATTGTTACGAAATTGTAATTGTAGTGTCGATTTTTAAACCTCTAGGATTATCTAGACTTTTTATTTTGCGTTTTGTAGAAATTATCCGATTTTTTATTTGCATAAAATTAATGTATGTACATTGCATTTATACCTACCTTCGAAATATTCGCTTTTTAAATTACCTAATATATTTCTATGTGCTGTACATATGTGTAGAAGCGTTATAAATGCATGGGTTTAATGCATTTTACCAAATTAACATGTAAATAATTATTCATTATGTAATTCTCAATATACGTATGTAATGACACATGGTATAGTTTTTCATTGTTTTGTTTTCCAGGACAGTTGCTTAGCTGATTAGTTTGTTTCGTTTGAAATACTTTTCAGAATGTTTTTTTCCTGCGTTCACATAAACAGTACATCAGCGTGATTATAAATTAAGAAAAATCATTTAATAATTATTTATACGTTATCGTAAAATGATCATCACTTTTAACATAGTTATCACGAGTCTCTTCGATGCAATTCCTCTCTGAGCTTTTGATCTGTCTGGATGCACTTCTTCAGGTAAGACTAGTTGTAACACTTTACCATTAATTAACACCCGAACAAACCATGGTTGAACATCTACGTCGATTAAACTTGTATCTAAATGTCTGCAAGAACTTCGAATATAGTTGGGCGATACGTAAAGGTCTACCTAAAAATTAGAATTCATTTACTTGAAGATCTCCACTGTTAGTATAAAATTTTTGCCTTCCTCATCTTCAGTCAATGTGAAAGGAATTTTAGCTTGATTCACATTCATAGGCAATCCGTTTGTTTTGAATAATTTTACTTCTCTTTTAGGCTTAGAAACGCCAAGGTTGACAATATTTTCATTTTTACGCGAATGTTGAACCATAGCTAACCGAGTCTCTGGGGTATTGTCGCTCATTTCGTTCCAAAAGCTATAGGTGAAATGAAGAATTTGAATTGAATTGTTTCACAGAAGTGCACCTACCTACTAAACATACTTAGTATCGTCCGTTTCGCTATCATCGTTGTTTTCTTTGACAATGCTTTGCTTTTGGATCTCTCGTTTTTCTGAAACATTGAAAAATTACCTTTCGTTACCGTACGTACGAGTATTTCGGTGATTGATAAAAACAATGCGAGCATTGAGAAAGACGAAAGTATCGATAACCCACTGGCATACTCGTTTTGTTGTTCTATTATTCTTTTATGATTTTCTTCGCTAGTTTGATCAGCTATTATTCGATCCGAGTGTAAGATTTCTATGCCGTCTAAAATTTGCAATTGAGGCAGAACTGCAATGACATATTCTCGATATTTGTCGTATTTCCAACATGGGTTGCCTGTTAAATATCTGAAAATAGAAAAATTACCCAAGTATCCTTTTATCTTCTTCCATTGTAGGCACAAACAAACAGCAATAAGTGAACTTACAACTCTTTCAGATGGTAGTTATTCTTCAAAGAATTCACACTTGTGAGTTCTCCAACGAAATTCATAGTTAAATCTAATTTCTCTAGTAATTCGCATCCTTCTAAATTTTCAATGCGTTCTATGTTATTCAACGCCAAATTTAAATACATCAATTTTTTTAATTTGCTCAAATTTTCTGCAATGATTTGTAATGCGTTTGTATTTCGTGAAAATTTAATTAGCCTATATACCTACACTTACCTATTCTAGAAATGACGTTGGACTGCAAAAATAAAATTTTCAAATTTTTGCACCAGTTTTGTAAGTAGTCTATTTTTATTATATCTTGTTGATGTAAAGATAATTCTTCTACAGTGCCAATTTGACCTTCATTATGCTCCGTTCTTTTTCTCACTAATGTTTCTGTAACTGAAATATCAACGGAAAACATGCAACTACAATATAGTGAAATAACTTTTCAATCGAGTAAAAAATTATTCTTACTAGTCGTCATTTTTGTGATATCACAATTTCTAAATTTTGAATTTTAAAAATGAATCAAACAACTGAACCATACTTAGATATTTCGTTGTTATGGTTACATAATTATGCTCGTCTGCCAGTTTCACTGTGCAATCAATTCTTCGTGAAAACATAGTGTAGCTTGTTCGGGTGCCAATGCTCATCGGGTAAAAGCGTCCCTGTTTAGAAATTGTGCTGAATCACCATCTGCACATAGGAGTCTCATAATCTCCTAATACTGTTTCCTATATAAAACGAACTGCAATCGTTTGTTACTTTATAGAGGAGTTATATTCCAGGGGTTTCTCATTAGATACCTATGAAAAAATTAATTATCAATACCACAATTTCGGTCCTACGATTAAATCTCATTCATCTGTCGTGAACAAAAATGTTTCGTTTTCGTTCCAAAACTACTTACACTTGAACGATACCTATTCAAAAAAGCAGCTTGACCGGCAAGTTCGTGTCAATTTTCGACAGATAGATAATTAATCATATTACAATTTTTCGTAAGGCGAAGTTAACACTATTTTAAGAGAATTTCAATTCAATTACCATTGATTCCAAAATTTACGTATTTATTATCAAGATACTCATCTGAAAAAAATAAAGTTTAAAATTTTATAATTTATGTTCATCAATCACAATTTAGTATGTATTAAAACTTATAGCAAAAAAAAAATCTCCGTTATGTATGCGAATTTTTAAATAAGTATTCACACATAAAATAAATTACAAACACAATTATAAATCAGTCGATAAAAAAAATTGTCATTAAATAATTATTTTAGGCGCCGTATAAAACACGATGAATATTGATAATAGCTACATAATTGTTCTCGAAAATCCGATATTGGGGGTTTGGAAACCAATCAGCTTCAACTTTAGGTAACATTTTCACAGTTTTCTTCGTCGGGGGGGTTTTGAAATTCATTCTTTTTAGTTTCTCCAGCATTTTCTCGATTTGCTGCTGAAACGAGTACAGACTGCCAACCATCTAAAAAAAGTATACAATGAAATAATTGATAAGCACCACGCCACTCATCCAACTGCCAACAAGTATACCTGAGCTACGGAAGCATCTTGACACAGCAACCATAACAAAGTCGCAGCACAACGAAACACTGGAATCTGCGTTTTGTCGTGAGTTATTTTCATGATGCGTAAGATGAGGAAAATGTCATCTACTTTGTTGATCTAGAAATTGAGGAGAAGATGAATCGCGATTAGTAACTTACTGAAAATTATACTTAAATAATTTATTAAATTCGACGAAGCTTTGGCTTCAACTTACCGTTTCCCATAATACCATTTTCGTTGGCCTATGTCTAGCTAAGTTGATAAGGATGCTGCAACCGGCACGATAAATTTCTAGAGAAGGTTCGGAACGATTTCCTCTGGCCATTAAATTGAAAATTATCGGAATTATATCTTCACCAGCCACTCCTTCGCATAACTTGGCCGATAACATCGTAACTGATTCTAAATAATGAAAAAGCATTTCAGTAAATTCGTACATAAGTCACAACAAGTATCGTTCACGTCAATCGCAATATTTACCTAAATTCCAAAGCGCGTGAGTTATGACGTCGTACATGTCGCTAGTTTTCAAATGTAAAATGGCTTTTTTATAGCGCTCTTCTAGAGTAACTTTGGTATCTAGATTAGGGTTCTGTTTTTTAACAGTAATGGCGGGATTGTGCTTGTTGCTAATTTTCTTTCGTACTTGATATCCTCGCCAAAGCGTCTAAAAAAAAAACATAAATTATTTTCCTGAAACATGTAAAATACCATTAATTTACTTGGATAAATTTTACCTGAATTTTCAAAGCGGCATTTTCTTTCACAGCGGTAATTTTAGCGGCTTCGATTTCTATACGTGTTTTTCGAGCACGTGCTTGTAATTTATTTCTAAAATATCTCTGAATAAATATCGTCGCTACTTTCAAAGTTATAAACGCCATTCGGTCTGTTTCGGCAATTCTAAGGGAATTAATTTTGTTTCGCATCCATTCAGGAGAACAAGTAGAACTAGTTTCCAAAGGAAAACTATGAAAGATCATTTTATCGTTTCCAGTAAATTTATCTAACAATTCGTTCGTTTGTTTAAGAATTCTACGTCGACTTTGAACAACGCAGACAACGTATTTCAATCTCAGAAAAATTACTCTATACGAACGCATTTCTTTCAAAGCTCTATATTTTCTTTGTATCGTAATTGCGGCCTTTTTTCGCATTAGAAATTTTCTCTGACAGATTCGAGTCCGGTACCAATTTTGAATAATTACGGTCGCGTTTTTAACACATAAAAATTCGTCTCTTATACTTCGCATCGCATTCAACGCCCTGTACTTTCGTTGAATAATAATGGCGGATTGTTCAATTCTTTCGAAATGTCTACGTCGCATTTTTGCTTGTAGCTGTGCTCTAAATATTTTTTGAACAGTTGAAGCTGCTGATTTCAACAATAAAAATTCTCGGCGTTCTTTTTTGGCGAGTAATTTGGCTTTGTACAATTTTTGTACGAATACAGCGGTGTTTCTAAGATGAATAAAGTTACTGCGTTCTCTGCGCATTAGTAAAGTCGCTCTATACCTTCGCTGTACGATTGCGGTTGCTACTTTTAGATTTCTGAACGTAATTTGTTCTGATCGCATTGCTCGATTGGCTCTGAATTTTCGTTGTATGAAAATCACGCTATTTTTCAACTTGGTGTACGTGTCTCGTTCTGCTCTCATGGCTACGTTCGCTTTAAATTTTTGTTGAATCAAAACACATGATTTTTTCAACTTCTGGAATCGGGTTTTGTCAGTTTTCATAAGCAAATTAGCTCTGAATTTACGTTGTATCGATATAATGATGGATTTAATTTTCTTGTACCGCTCCAGCTCTAGTTTCATTAGACGATTAGCTCGAAATTGTCTTTGAACCATTAGGACGGCGTTAATTAATTCCAAATAACGTCTACGTTCCATTTTCATGGCACAACGCGCTCTGAATAAGGTTTGTATTCGAATAACGTGATACTGCAGCAGTATATATTGGTTCCGTGTTTGTTTCATTAGACGGTTACTTCGATAACGACGCTGAATTAGGATTACGCTTTGTTTTAATTTAGTATACGATTCGCGTTCACATTTCGCTAGTTTATAAGCTCTAAATTTCTGTTGGATAATTATGACAGATCGCTTGATTTTCTCGAAACTGCTACGATCCAACTTGAATTGACGTTTCATTCGGAATAACCTTTGCACGCTGATGGCAGCTGTTTTCAACTTCAAATACTTGCATCTTTCCGATTTCATCATTTGTTTCGACCTGAATATGGTTTGGATTAAAACACAGCTTTTTTTCAGTCTCTGGTATTCCAACTGATCGCGTTTCATCAGACGATTAGCTCTAAATTTATTCTGAATCAAAGTAGCTGCGCTTTTCAACCTTAAAAATTCGGCTCGCTGCGGTTTTCTTAAATTGATCGCTCGGAGTTTACGTTGGAGACAAACGACGGCAGATTTCAATTTAACGTATTTTTCGCGTTGTTCCATCATCGCCTTCTTAGCGCGAAATCTTCGCTGAATATAGATTGTCGCCGTCTTCAGTTCAATATAAGAAGACCGTTGCTGCTTCATCGCTTTTAAAGCTCGGCATTTTCGTTGTATAAACACAACGCTGTTTCTCAATTTCCAATATAATTGACGGGTTTGTTTCATTTGGTAAACAGCTTTGAATTTAGTTTGAATACAGACAGTGGCCCTTCTTAATGTAAGATATCTCTGCCTTTCGATGTTTGCCATTAAATTCGCTCTGAATAAAGTTTGCACGAGGATCGCAGATTTTTTTAAATTTAAAAAACTCTGTCGTTGAATTTTCATCATTCGGTTAGCACGAAACAGCCTTTGAATTGTAATCGCAGATTGCCTAATTTGTAAAAAACTTTTCCGATGGGGTTTCATTTCGTTATAAGCTCGATAGCGGCGCTGAATCGATACAATTTTAGACTTCATCGAAAGAAATCTCTGTCGCTGTAACTTGCAACGCCACCACGTTTGCAATTTAACACAAGCGAATACCATTGTTTTGTAATTTTCTCTTTGTTTGCGCATTTCCTTCATCGCTCTGAATCGGCGCTGCAACACTACAGCAGCCTTTTGTAATGCGGTATTTCTTTCTTTAAATTGAGCGTAAATAGATGCGATTTTTCTTCTGCAGACGTAACCACGCCAAGCTGCTTGAATAATGGAGGCACTCGTATGTAACTTGCGTTCTTGTTGGCTCTTCAACAGCAACCCTGGCAAAACTATTTGACGCCACCATCGTTGCAAAATGATAGCAGATTTTTCGTGCAGAGGAGTTAAATAGTTATGAATGATTTGCCATAAAAAAGATAAGATTTTTTCACGATGTCCGCCAACGATTTCTTTAGCCGTTATATCGCCTTCGATAGTGCATTTACTTTCAGCCACCTTCATCGCTACTGACACGTTGTAAATTTTTTGTAAAATAGAGATGGCTGGTACTCGTAGCTTTGAGCATAGATCCGGTTCGTTGAATAAGATTTCGAATAAACGTGTCAAGCGAACACCATCTTTTAAATCATGCAGGCTCGTTATACTGTAATCGTATTCGTCGATACAAGTTTGCTTATATTGCAACACGTAATTGATCGATTTTAAATGTTTGGCAATATCACCGTGACCTACCACCAAATCGCTGCAAAACGCCAATAATAGATCTTGACTCGACTGCAAAATAACGAAGAAATCACAAACAATTAATTATACACGAAGAATATAGAATTTGATAGCTATTATACTAACTTTGTACTCGGAGGTTAACACGAAAAGGCACGGATTGTGACGAATCAACTTTCGCGTTTTAGCTTGATCCAGAAAATAAATAAGGCAGAGGAATTTTTCCAATATGTACTTTTTAACTTGATCCTGCAAAATTAATCGGGATAAATTTGATAGAACTATAAAGCTGAAAGCAATTATTACTACGGAGCTGTATTATTTACTTTGAAATTAGGCTTAGTCATTTGTAATACCGCAGGATGAGCATTCTTCTTATTAGAAATTGAACTAGTGAGCACGTGTTTACGAATAAACCAACCTAATCCACCAACATCGCTTTTTCCTTGTCTTATAATTTTCTGATTATAAATCGCTTCGAGAGCGATTTGCAACCATAACGGATTATAACAGGATAGCAACTGCATCAACTTATTCTTCAAGCCTATTTTTTGAAAAAAAAAAGAAGGAAGATCACGAATACGTTTTAAAGAAAAAAGTATTTACTAGTAGCTCGCCTCTATAACAAACCTTGATCTAGATGTAAATCTCGGTCTTCGCGAACACTGATAATTTTTTTTTGAGTAACGTTCGTAATATTCAGAAAAACTAGACGAATAGGCTTAGATGCGAGAAAAGAAGATGCCATTTTTCTAAGAGTATCTAATCGTTGAGGCGAATGATAATATACTGCTGCAGCAATATTATCGATGGAAGGAACGCTTCTTAGATTACTGTCACGACAACTTTGCAACCAAACTGCGGCCGCATCGACGCTCCCATTGGTTTCTTCGTTCAGTTCCACTGGTGAAGTTAAAATGGAATTCATCCATTTGATAATATCTTTTTCTTGACGATCGACCCAGTTTTCGTCACAATATAACGATCTGTAATATGAAGAAAAACATGTTGAAATTTTAATCATCACAATTATAAGAGATGGAAAGCATGAAAATATTGTTTCCAAAAACTTACTGTTTCAAGAAAGGATCGTTGATGTGAGATCGTAATACTTGTTTCAAAGAGCTTGGGTCTTGAGTTTTCATTTTTTCTACAGAAGGAATAACTGAAATAAAAAATTGTGAAGTAGAATTTAAGTCATGTGTTTCAGCGAATGCCGGTACTTGGAGAATTTCCACATTCACCGATGTAACGTTGATGAATTTTGAGAATATGTAGCAAAAAATTTCTAATTATAAGTTTACCAATAATTTCTCAATATTCAGTATTTACCAAACAATATCATATTACATTTTCTCGACGTTAAATTTTTTGATACTCATTACAGTAGTCTTTGAATGTTGACATTCGCCATAACACAAAAATACAAACGTAAGAAACTAGTTATCTGCTTACTTTTATTAATTTTCAAAGCATTAGGCGGAGTCTTTCTTCGCGGTAAAATATTGGTTTTGAGGTGCCTTTTTCTATCGGATATGGCTGAGCTCACTGAAAATAATAAACAATATCAATTAAAATGTTCAATAGTTCAATTTACTCGTACTATAATTATTACCTACCGTGACGACGAACAACCGTACAGTCAGGAGATCTTTTGGAAGATGATTTTGTTTTGGCGGGCGGAGATATAAATATTAAATCCTTCTTTTTGCTTCCAAAGGACAATGTGTCGCTCGATAAATCACAATTATCATTATAATCTGCGGATGTTTGAGGAGTTCTGAATATTTCGGGAAGTTCAGTGGTAGGAGTCAACAGACAGCTGAGACTTTTTATAGGCGTGAAACGGACATTCTCAGGAGTAGTGTTGGCATCAAAAGTAATATTTTTCTCATTTGATTCTTTGTAATTTTCCTCACAAAGACTACCGTGAAAATGGGTAGGAGTCGATGAAGATCCGTCTAATTCATCAACACTGGATAACGAGAAAGGATTTTTCACCACTTCTCCAAAATTTAAAGTGTATGTACCACGACGATAAGAATTTGCTCCTTCGCTGGAATGTAAGCTCGACATATCGGCGTTAAATTTCAGCTCAGATTCAAAATTTGAATATTTTGCACACGCGTCAGTATGATCGAACAAGCGGGTTTCGTCGCTGAAATAAGTAGTCAGGTTGGAACCTTGATATTTAGGCGAACTAGTACGAAATAAGGTTGATGCATCGTTCAGCATCTCATTTGGTATACAGTTTTCTTTTTCTTCGATAAGGTAAGTTTGTCGTCGAATATCTGTCTCAATGCATTTGGATGATCGTATATCTCCATCATTTCTTCTTTGATTTGAAATAACTATCTTCGGTTTATTATTTTCATCTTTCAATCGTTTTCTTTTGCCTTTAGTCTGTAAAAAAGGTCAATTCGATGAAACATAAAACATTGTTGAATTACATTTCTTGTTTTCTTTATTTTTAAGGTTTGAGGCGCCTTGAAGAAGCTTTGAATTTTTGCAAGCACAGCTCAAAGAATAACGTTAGATCGCCTTCAACTTGAGCAAGGTTCGTGTGCTGAAGCAAATATCTAGTTTTCTATTGAAAAAATAATGTGGTGTCCAACCTTGACCATTACAATTTTTACATTCCTATCACCGATTGTTACACTAATGAATTGGTGAATTGAAATTTGGCCAATTAATCAAGGGTACAAAAAACATAGATTTCGAATATGTTTGGTTTTAGTCAGGAAACGGATTGAAAACTTTGTACTGAGAGACAAACATGCCAAACATGAGTCACTTCTGCTATTCCGAATCAAAATCGCGAGCATCCAGACAATTGAAATGAGTTCTTATAACATTCCCAAATGTTTTGATACGAGTTAATCACAAAAGCTACTTAAGGATAAATACACCGTAAATCTGTGCTATTTAAGAACGAATTGTTTGTTACCTTGCTATTAACACAGATGCCGTTGAGGATAACATCAAATGAACGAGATTTTCTGCAAGCGTCTTGCACGCGAATTATTTTTCTCAAATAACCACATTGGAGCGGACTCCACGATACATAAATTTCTTTTTCTTCTCGAGCATTTAGGTGTACGCTGGAGTCACTTAATGAGATTCGATCTTCATGATCGATATTTTTTAGTTGCACCTTTGAAATAATTTATTAATAGAATATGGAGTGATCATGTAAATCATAACGTAGAATATTCAAAATACTACTCACGGTTATTGATTGAGGATTAGGATTATAGATGATGAGAGGTTTAGTAACTTTAGCATTCACCGTCACTGAACCAAATCCAACCTCTGGAGTTGAATTGAACGGAGCGAGAATCAATTTAGCAGTCGCATATTCCACAGGTTTTTCGGTTTTTCCACTTTTTTTAACAGGTGGTGTAATTGATATCTAATTGTAAACAATTTTCAATGTATACTGCATCTAGTTCAACTTCGTATAACGAAAATTAATCATCTCTTACTTGAAAAGCCGCCATTTCACTTCATAATAAATAATTATGTTCTTCTGTCAACGCAATAATGGAGAAGGATATCGATAGAAATACGAGGATACTTGAAAACACATGGAATTAACGTTCTTAGTAAAAAGCAATTAGAATCCACTTCAATCTTGAATAAGTATAGTTTCAATAACAAACAATAAATGAATAAATAGATATAAAATAAAATCAGAAGAATGAACGATTTAACTCGATTTCATATTCTCTCGGCACCAGTGTAGCGAGAACGAACCGAGAACAAGAACGAAAGATCAAAAGAACCGCGAATTTTAAAGAACCAAGAACGAACGAACGAACCATTTTAAATAAATCATCAAAGAACCGAGAACAGGAACAAGAACAACAAATTTCTTTAATGAAGAAGAACGAAAGAACAAGGAACCGTTCTCAACAATTTTTAAATGTGTTCTCGTTCTTGTTCTTTTGTTCTCGTTCCCGTTCTTCATAATTTTTTTTAGCTTTTTTTCTTTTCAATTTGATTGAAAATTGAAATTGATGATCTAGTTGAATTTCTCATTGCAAAACATCATCTTTTTTTCTAATTTCAAGTCAGAATGTTGCAAAAGTTGAAAGAGAAATTACGTGTATTATTGCGAGTATTCATTGCCAAAAAAAAAACTACGCACGTACCAAAAATCATTAAAAAAAGAACGAGGAACGAGAACGAGAACGAAAGAACATAATTAAGAGAAAAGAACAAGAACGGGAACGGGAACGAGAACACAAACTTTCGATTCATTCTGAGAACGAACGAACGAGGGAACCAAACATGTGATCCAATTTCAGGAACGAACGAACGAACGAAGGATCGCGAAAAAAAAAAGCTGTTCTCGCTACGCTGCTAAACAGTCAGTTTTGTTTTTTTCAGTTTTCTACTACAAAATTGAAAAACTTGGCAAGCAAAACCAAACCATTTAATTTCAGTTTTTTTCAGTTTTATCATTTCAGTTTCAGTTTTAGTTTTCAGTTTCAGTTTTC
>FIZU01050270.1:0-19883 GCA_900064475.1 Pseudococcus longispinus
ATGACAATTTCTACTTTGAAATCACAATTTTGACCAAAAAACGATAATTTTGACATAGATTGACAATTTTGACATAAAATGAAATTTTGGACTAAAAAATGAAAAATGACAAAAAAATGATGATTTTGACAAATAAATGACAATTTTGACTAAAAACTGAGAATTTTAACTAAAAATGACAATTTGACCAAAGCTGATATTTTTCACAATAAAATTACGATTTTGGCCAAAATTTAAAAAATGAATAACACATATTCACGTCAGCTAAGGGGGGTGGGCCGCGAAGCGGCTCAGCCGCCTAGTCACCTTATAAAATTCTTTTAAATCCAAACAGTTAGAATCTTTGAAATTCTTCAAATTCAAAAAGTTAGGTTAATTTAGTCTAACTGAATAATGTCTAGCGTTTTAGAAACTTGAGTAATTTTTTTAATAATTGAGGTGAAAAACTGTCTTACAACGTGCCTAAAAATCAGCGTAATTTCTGAATTTTTCTGTCTAAAAAATATTTGAAATCTTGAAAATTTTCCAAGTCCAAAAAACACAATATTTGAATAATGTCTAAAAGTCATCATCGAGAGATTTTATGACGGAATTTCGTCTCATTTTTTCGCGGAATTACTCGCAGTAAAAACATATCCGAAAAACGTGCGGGCAATTTTCAGGTGCTGGGGCATGGTAACTGCGAACGAGGCACGATTTGAAACCTTAACGACACCGTAGGCATCGTTTGGTTCGATAAAGTAGAAATTATGACTAAATTTCTCGGCTAATAAATCACCTACGCTCGGAATAAAATATCGCCTTACCGGTCGGGCACCGGTGTAAATGAGATAAGGCCGCAAAGCCGGCACCCCTTCTCGCCAAAAAGCGAAAAATACTCGTATAGTTGGCACTAACGTATAAGAGTACACGACCGAAAAAGCGAAAAAGGGATCGACAGAGCTGTCCGATATACAGCTACGTATAGCGTTGTTGGCAGGACGACGACGACGAATGCGAAGATCCGAGGACATGGATGAGGGAGAAAGGACAAACAGACATTTTCCACTGATAACAGCCCATAAAGATGGAAAAACCTAAACGAAGAAGAAGACTTAAAACTAGACCCTTGAGGTGATTTCGTAGAATAAAAGAGAAACGTGCCTTACATAACAATAAAGTCGGCCGGGCCGCCTTCTATGTATAGGTAGAAGTGGGTAGTGGGTAGGGTACTGTACGTATAGTATACGAGTACGTATAGCAAGTGTAGCTATATAGCTGTAGTTGTAGCGCGAACGAAGAAGCGAAGCAGAGGCGGAGTACTCTGTTGCTATGCTGTTCGCATCCGACATTGTATGTATACATCTTTAGTACTCGATATATAATATCAGCTTCATTCTGACAATATACCGATACCAGCCACTTTAAACAGCGTTTCCTCGTCTTCATTTATCGGTCTCCGGAGTATAGCCCCCGAAATTGGTTGTTTCCGATTGCGCGTCAAATTTCACTGCGAATTAACGCCAACGAAACGGGATGAGAATAATAAAAATGACGCCCGGTATTTGACGCGATTGCCCTTTACCGCGTGTACCCTCCCCCTTGCCCCCGCATCCGTCACTTTGCCTTCGTATCTATACGATTCGCGCCCCGTCGAACCATTTTTCCAAGTATTGCTGTTCGCAGGATGCTGATGCTGCGATGAGAGACTCTTTGAATTTTATGTGTACGTGGCGTATACGAATACGAGTATTTGTTCCATCATCTCCCCTCCTGCCATCGCTCACCCATTCTTTTCCGCTGCTTTTAAGCTGTGCGGTTAGTAAGTAGGTATATTTTTACGTCTATCGAATTCGTCGTGTACTTATACTCGTGTCTCGAGGAGCTTCCGAAGCTTATGCGGTCGTTTATGAAAGGCCGGAGAGGTAATTAAAGAAATTATTACACGCGTTTGGCGTTTTAATAAGTACCACGAACGCGCCATCGGTCGATTTCTCCGAATTAAAATGTCTAACAGTAAAATAAACGAACAAAGAAGTTGGTTTCTCGATCTTTCCCCTTTCGAGGTTTTTGGCGTTAGCTGGGCGTTCGAATGGTTGAAACGAATTAAGTTGTTTGTGTAACGTAACCGATGAAAGTTTTTCCCTAGCTTTAATAAAACTTCCAAACACGGACAAATGTTCTCCATTGTGAAACTTCCAGCCGAGAGTTATTTTCGCCCCATATTTCCGAGTAATTTCGACGTGTTCGACCAATTTTTACGCGATTTTTGGACGATTATTGGTTGGTTACTGTATCGCTGAGGATGTAATTACGAACGGTGTTGATGAACGAATTGCAGCTGCACCTTGTACCATTCCCTCTCTGTATGAGTTTCGTCGCAGATGGTATTATTTGGAGATGACACGTTTTCGAAATTTAGGTAGGTTTGGAGGGGAGGAGGGGAGGTCAAAAAGTGTCGATTTTTCGAGTTGAATCTATCAGCAATGGTGCTCGTTCCTCCAATAATTACAAAATTACATTTTCAGTAGAAAAATCCACAAAATTGATGACCCCTTTTCAGACAATTTAGAAAAATTTTCATTTTAAATCGAAAAGAATCTAACACGAGTCTGAAATTTTAAATTTTTACCCCCCCCCCCCCTTTCCTCTCCAATCAAAAGTACCTACTCTAATTCTTCCCAGGATAAATTACTTTTGAAAGATTTTTCTCCAAAAAATTTTTCACTCCAAAAAAAATTGAAAATTCAAACAAATTTAAAAATTTAGTTACAAAATTTGAAAACTTTTTTTTCTTCGAAAAGAGATTTTTTCTCCAGGCATTTGAAAAATATTTTTTTACTCCAAAATATTTGTACATTTCTTCCTAAAAATTTGACTACTTTGTCCAAAAAATTTATGAAATTCTGTATTCAAAAAATATAATTTTCTTTTGAATAATTGAAAAATTTCAAAAAATTTAAGACCAAAAATGAAGATTTTCTTTCTGGAAGAAAAATGCAACGAACTTGATGTGAGTTGACTTTTTTGCCCTGTAAATTTTTAAGACATCTTGGCTTGTGGACTTGTAAAATTTAAGATATTTTTAGTTTTTGAACTAGAATGACAGGAGATGATTTTTTGGGCTTGAAAATTTTTAGACATTTGAGTTTGAAATTCTGACTTGTTGATTTGAAAAATTCCAGGAATTCGTGAATTTCTGAAATTTTCCTAATCAACAAGTTAGAACCCCAAAGTCAGACGTCTAAATACATATTTCAAATTTTCCAAAATTCAAGAAGTAAAAATCTCTCAATGAGTTTTAGGACTTTGAAAATTTTAGAGATTCTTAATAGAAAAATTTAGAGGTTTTCACCTTTTGGATTCAGAAATTAGTCTTAGAGCATAAAATATGATTCGATGTTTTTCTGTGAAGTTGAAAAATTAATTTTTTTACTGTGGTCGAAATTTTGAAGCAATATTGCAAACTGATTTCATCTCCCCTCCCATCCATGTCCCTACTAAGTTATCAAACGTATTGTTGGTGCTGATCTGCTGATGTTATGACCAATTTTTTATGTGTTTAATTTTTCAAAATCAACTGTTTGAATTTTAAAACTAATAAATCGACATAATTTTTGTTTCAGATGGAAAAGGTCATTTCCAGGAGAAATAGAGAAGGAGAACAGAATTCAGGTAAGAAAATCTCATTATAAAACATTCATTGCTTTATTGTAGTCTAAAGCGCCATTAAATTTTTTGTAAAAGTTTGCCCTCTGCATAGCTTTTGAGCTCTTATTTCAAATTTTTTGAAAGGAATCATTTCAAAAAATGAATTCGTGTTTTTTTAAACAAACTGTAAAATTTTCTGAAAAACTACATTTTTTAAGTCCCAGCCCCTTTTTTGTTCGTTTATACGAGCACTAAAACTCATATGTGAAAATAGTTTAATTTTTGGAGTACTATCCATTCCCAAAATTGGTTTTGATTCAATTTTTAAAAAAATAGAAATTCGCCCTTCAATATTCGGGATAGGCAACATGTTCATTTGAATTTTTTTTCGTGGCACCTTGTATCAAAATCTCATATGACAAACAATTCTCAGAACACTCTGTAGGTATGTATAACTCGAATAATTTCCTTCATCACATTTTTTTTTTTTTGCTTTCTCACGCTTCTAAAAGAATTTCAAACAATTATAAGTGATGGAAACTTGAAATAGATGCTAAATAAATGGGAAGGCTATAATTTTGCCTGAATCTGAAACTTGAACAAAAAAAAACGGAAACTGAAAAACTGAATCTTAAACGATAGTTCAGTTTTCTTCGACAATTTGAATTTTTAATTAATTTTTTTGGTTTTCGAACCCTTCGGTGACTATTCAACGATGGGAATTTCAACTGAAACTGAAAAATCAAAAAATATAAACTGATAACTGAAACTGAAACCGATATAATTTCAATTCACCATCCCCAATCGAATCGATGAATGAAATACACAATAAAGGTGGGTTTGGATAATACGTATCACGTCTAGCTCTCATACTAATCTCGCAGCTTTAAATTTTCTTCTCGTCAACGAACCGCAGCGGCAATTTGTTTGGCTCGAGACCGACTCGAGCATCCCCCTTCTCCACTCACCCCAAACACCGTCTTGTCGCTCAAATAATCTCGTTACTGTTGCGGCGTCGGCGGCGAGCGAGCGAATAATTTATTTTTTTTCGACGCTTTCGTTCCCCTGCAGCCTGCATATAGCCTGGCTGAGAATCTGGCGGTGCCCTTTTCTCGGTATACGAGTCTGCGGGTGTGTATAGCGTAGCGTTGCCGAGAGAATCTGCGTTATTTCGCGTCGTCGACTTGATCCTTGTCGTTATTCAACAGTAAAATAAAATACAAAAAAAAAAAAAGGCAGCAGCGAGCAGTAGCGGAAGAGAGCTGAGAAGTAAATAAACGAGTTTAAAATATCCGTTCTCGCCGAAGAATGAAATTTCATTTTGATTAGATGGAGAACTGACTGAAAATAAAGCGTTTATTAGACAGTCGGCAAACGTCTGCGGATCGTTCAGACGTAAATTGCCAACGGATTTAAGTTTAACTACTGATAGATAGGAGAAAGTTTATAGTAGCGCGAGAGCGCCGAGGAAGAGCGACGAATTGAAGAAAAACACCGTCGTCGTCTCCACCCCGAAGCACATCCCTTCGCTCCGGCCATACCTTGTGTTTCGCGCAGCCCTCGGTGTCGGTTCATACACGCACACATGCACACGAGCCAGCCTCGCCGATCTGAATTGCTAATATGGCAGCTCTTTCACCCTTTTTTACTCGTCACCTTCAGCTTTTTCAGGTTAAAGCACTTCTTTATTCTCCCTTTTTACATTTATCCGTACTTAACTTCAAAATAAACGTTTCCTTCTTCCGATTGACACCTACGCGTCTCTACCCTCCTCTTCCGACGCTTTATCTTTATCGCGTCCTCGTACCTGCCTACTCTATCGTTCGTTCGACGTCATTTTCTTTCTCCTTCTTCTTCTTCCGATGGTGTTTTTTTTTACTCGCTTACTTTCTTACTTACCTATCTACTCTGTTTTTCTGCCGGTGCTGCTCGCCCTCTGCTCCCCTGCCTTTGCAATCTCGCACCGGAGCTAAGGCTTCGTCGAAACAGCAGGCTTTTTGTTTTAAATACCTCTACGAGTCGACAATCCGGCCGCTCAATATTTCCAACGTATAATACGATACGTAGTTTTCCGTATTTCTCAACCGCCGTCTCCGCTGCGCCATCCCTTATTTCCATCTTGTTGATCCTTTCGGAGTGATATGTAAAACCGTAGAGCTTTTTCTGTAGGAGACGAGGAGACGTTATCGTTGCTGCGATCTGTCGTCGTGATGTCCTAGAAAGAGGTTTTCTTACGATAGAACGTGTGATTAATTTGATATCGTACGTGAGTGTACTCTTTTGAAATCTATCTTTAGCGGTGAGGAGAAAAAAAGACCTCTCGGAGACGAGAGTAAACTTACCTATACCTAGATTAGATTTAATTTATTCGGAGTGGTTGTTCTCACCCTCTCTGGCTTCTTTCCAAAGGTGCAGGATGAATTTGAGTCGACGCGAGGTGCAAAAAAAAGCACCCACACATACGTAGCCTACGTCTAGATAAATTATTGTTGGTAGTGCCTTTAAACGTGCTAACAATAGTTTTGTAAGAAGCAATTTTACAGATTTATCGCCTCTCGCGCAACACTCGCGTATTATTTTTCTTCTACAATAACGCTGCGCGGTGCCGCCATCACCATCGTCCACGTACGCAGACAGTTCGCCTTTAGCCTCCTCCCCGAAACCCCTATCGTCACCAATCGTCCACGAATAGTCCATAAATCACTAATTTTTATAACGGCATCTTTTCAAACTACCTACCATCATCTTCCTCATCGTCGTAGTCTTGGTCGGATATACGACGATGACCCCTCGGCCTCGAATCGAATCGTATAAGGGATGGGATTTCGGTAGGCTACGAGGGGTTACTTTACAACGAAACAGACGCGTTATTTTCTCGTAATTTGAAATAATTTTTCATCTGAGGTGAGGTTACCCACCCTTCATCAGCTTTCAACAGCAACCCCCTTCCCTAAATAGACAACGTAGTATCTTCTCGCAGAGCTTTTTTCGTCGAAAACTGCTTATATACCTGTACGAAAAAAATGCACGAGGAAAGTCTACACAGCTAGGGATGTATTACGCGACGCTGTGGATGGAAAAATGAAAATTATCAACAGGTTTTCGTGGTAGGTTTGCTTCTTTTCGTAGCCACGACGAAGTAAATTGAATGAAGAAAGGAAGCGTCGCGTCAGTTCGTATTTTATCTCTGGGTATTTCAAAGACTTTGTTTTTAGCATAGGTGGCGCTGCTGGTGTATTTGGTAGCAGATTTGAGCCAATTTGGGGATTAGAGTTGAGCCAATTGATGGCCCACGCGTAGAAATGAATAATTAAAAATGGGAAAGCAATTTTCAAGAATTCGTAATTTGAACAGAAGTTGTTCAAAACGCCAAAAAATTGTCAAAATGGGATTGAAATTGCTAAAAAAAAAATTAAATGACTTTATGCATAAAAGTTCATGGAAAATTATTAAACTCGTTCAAAAAAAAGTACCAAACTGTATATGAAATTTCAAAAATTGTTTAAAATCAGCTCAAACTCAATTTAATTGTTCAAAATATTGAAAAAAATTCGTAATTTTTTGCGCAGTTGTTCAAAGTGTGTTAAAATTTTCTGAAATTCTCTCGAATTATTGGAAATATTAGAAGTTGGTGATTTGTATTTGTTGCTGGTTTCATTTTAGGGTACTCGAGCTCGAGATTATTGATCAAAGGTCAGAGGGGGTGGAAAATTGGTCTACGAGAGAAATTTCGATACTGGTCTGGGGTTAGAATGCGGCCGACGCGTGCGTTACACCGCACCTATAAATTTTTACGACCAATAAAAATTTTTATAAAGATATAACGCCCGCGAGTTGACGATGGCGAACAGAAAAGGAAAAAAAATCACAATTCCATTTAACGGGTAAAGCAACACGCAATAATCTGTAAAGAAAGAAGAAACCCCCTATATACACATAAGTGTTTTGCAAAACGACTACGTATTTACGTATACGATTCCTCCTCCGTCGCAGAAGGACGAAAAAGAGTAGGTATTGCGCGAAGAAAAGCGAGCGAGCGAGAGAAAAAAAGTAAGGATAAAGAGAAGAAATGTTAATCTCGGCAGCGCGTATGGCGTTTATGTGATTCAATTAAGACTTTTGCAACGTCTAGCGTGTTGTGCTGCATACGTAGCACGTCATTTTGTTGTGCGCCGATTGCGGCAGCCAGCAGTGCAAGGGTGTACTCGGTGATCGTGTTTTTTTTTAACCAGTACCTCTGGTGTACCTAACCTTACCTAGAATCTCGTCAAAGCGCATCGAGCTTTTTCATTACATTAATCTGGAAAAATGAAGAAAGGAAAACGTCGTATAGTCAAGTATTCAGCAAGTTTCCTTGGCTCTTTGTGAAAGTAAAAAATGAACGAGTGTTTTTTTCGATTTTGACTTATCGCCGTCGCACCAACGAGGTGATTATTCTCTTCCATGGTGAAATTTTTTAAAAATTTACGAGATAATTTTACTGTAAGTTAAGGGCTATGATGCTGACTGAATCGAAAATTGCAATACCTTAGTACTTTTCAGAATACGAGTACGAAATTCGTAAATGCGGTTGTCAATTGAATTTCGTGTAAATAATCCAGACGTTTTTCGCAAATTGTCGTCTGTGTCTGTTAGTTTTTCTTCGATTAGAAGCCGAATAATTTGATAAACTACAATTTTTCGACAACGCGTACAGCTCCGGTGTCGTATTCTGGGGCGAATTAGAAGGGAATTAGTTTGGCTCGGTATGATAATGCGATCTAACATTAAGAATGACATGGAAGTTCTTCTTATATCCTCGAAGCGTGCTGCAGTTTTATTTTTTGATAAGAAGAATGAAGTGAAATGCTCTTAGTGAAATTGGAAACATTGTTGTGTTGATCGAAAAATGTAATTTTTGTGTCTTTCGACGAAGGTTAGGGCAAAACTCTCAAGTTTGAACTATGATAGTGATGATGGGAAAGTGAAAAATTGAGAATTTATAACGAAAATGACTCATTTTTGCGATTAAAAAAGCATTTTGTCATGAGGATAGGGCAAGTCACTCCATTCCGTCTTTGGTTTTGGTTTTTATGAAAGTGGTAGGAAAGATCAAATCAACGAGTGTGCAAAATTACGTTGATACTTATATGTCAGTCATGAATTTCTGGGATATAGCTGTGCTAATATTTTACGGAGTAATTAAAATTTTAAAATGTCATGAAACTCAAATCGAACTTGTAGTATTAAAAAACACCAAATTTCCAAAGCAAGAACAAAGAGTAGGTAAATACAAAATGATGAACAACTGAAGAAATGATTCAAAAGTTGAGGGAAAATGGCTTGAATGAAACTCATCATCCGTATCATCAAACTTTTGATCGAAAAAAATGATGGGAACCACCTCAAGGGGGAAAATAGCGTAACGGAAATGTAACGATACCACGAAGAGTATATCTAGTCGTGATAATAGGGTGAAAATACCGATAATACGTTGTAAACGTAACCATAAAGTAACGGAAACACAAATATAACGTTATAGAAACCTAACGATTTTGTCTGCTCGACAGACAATCGTCTCTGCGATTTCATGGCAGACTTTTTCGATGGCATGTCTATGTGATTAGTAACGAAAAGCAAAATGTGAAGGAAAATTTTGCCAAACAACATGTGGAAAATTTCGAAATGTCGAAAAATGGGACGGATATGACTGAAATAACTCGAGTTAACGCCCTCCACAACATTTTAAGCGAAAAAATTGTTGAAATTTTTCCACAGAATTAAGAAAAATGAAATTTTTGAGCAGTAAAATTACTCTGATGATTTTTTTCGCCTCGACTAAACGTTTCGGTTTCAGTTACGTTATCATAACGTTTCAGTTACGGTCTCATAACGTTTGATTGCTTTTCATTTGTCCATTACAATAAGTAAATCAACTTCAGCGACGTTGTTATATAAAATTCTGTAACGTTATCATAGCATTTCGGTAACGTTATCATAATATTTTGGTAACATTGCCATACAATTTTGGTAACGTTATCATAACATTATAGTAACGGTTTCGGAAACGTTACCATAACGTTACCAAAACGTTGCTCAATCATTACAATAACGTTGCCAAAAACATTATGATAACGTTACCAAAACGTTACGGCAACGTTATGGTGACGTTACCAAACCGTTACGGTAACGTTACGAAACCGTTACAGTAACGTTACGAAACCGTTACGGTAACGTTACCACAATGACAATCATTACAATAACGTTACGAAAGCGTTACCATAACGTTACCATAATGTTACCCTAACGTTACCATAACGTTACCCTAACGTTACCAAAACGTTACCATAACGTTACCGAAACGTTGCTCAATCATTACAATCGCGTTACCAAACCGTTACGGTAACGCTATCAAACCGTTACAGTAACGCTACAAAACCGTTACGGTAACGTTACCAAAACGTTACCACAATGATACTAAAACGTTGCTCAATCATTACAATAACGTTACCAAACCGTTACGGTAACGTTACCAAACCGTTACGGTAACGCTACCAAACCGTTACGGTAATGTTACGAAACCGTTACGGTAACGTTACCAAAACGTTACCACAATTATACTATAACGTTGCTCAATCATTACAATAACATTATCAAAACGTTACGGTAACGTTACGAAACCGTTACGGTAACGCTACCAAACCGTTACGGTAACGTTACCAAAACGTTACCACAATGATACTATAACGTTGCTCAATGATTACAATAACGTCATCAAAACGTTACGGTAACGTTACCAAACTTTTAAGGTAACGTTACTAAACCGTTACGATAACGTAACTGAAACCGAAACGTTTGGTCGAGGCGAAAAAAATCATCATCTGTGTAATTTTACTGCTTAACAATTTCATTTTTCTTAATTCTGTGGAAAAATTTCAACAGTTTTTTCGCTTAAAATGTTGGGGAGGGCGTTAACTCGAGTTATTTCAGTCATATCCGTCCCATTTTTCGACTTTTCGAAATTTTCCACATGTTGTTTGGCAAAATTTTCCTCCACATTTTGCTTTTCGTCACTAATCACATAAACAAGCTATCGAAAAAATCTCCCATCAAATCGCAGAGATGATTGTCTGCCGAGCAGACGAAAAACGAACTCGACTAGGCAAGCAGTAAACGAATAACGAAGAACGCTACGATAACGTAGCTAAAATCAGAACGTGAGCTGCGACGTGGCGCGTGCTGCGAGCATAGGTAATCATGCAAAAATGCAAAGTAAATAAGGGTGATACGAAGGCAAGCAAAAATTAGTCGCTCTCTCGAAACCGAGATCGGAGCGAATTTATCGCGCACCATAGCTACGTGTAGTAAGTACGTACACGAGGCAACCCTAGTAACTAGTTAGCATACACGAAGAGTATCTAGATGCATATAGTACCATAAGTACGACGAAGGCACTTTTACATCGTCATCGGCGTTAGATAGGGCACTCGTCGTCATTGTCGAAAAAAAACGCGCAAACATCTTTTACGAAATTCACGACTCGGTACTCGAAACGCGTAAAATATTTTCACGCACGTTGCTCGAGTACCACACTTGGGGTTTTTTGCCTCTCCCGAGTGCGAGCATATCGCCTAGTTAAACGAATACAAGTTATGTACTCTAATTACCCGAACTTTTCTGGTCTCTTGGTGTGTAGACAAAGTGCTGTATGTAATGCTGCCGCTTTGGAAAGCTGCGATGGGTAGAGAAGGGCGAAAAAAAGTGCTGAGAATACGCGACGCCGGCCTAAGAATCGTAAAAACTCGCTGCTCGATTGTAGATAAGTAGGTACACGATGCAGTAAATCCTATAAAATCCTCTTATACTCGACGCCCCCGTTTCCTCCGCCTGTCTCTTTTTCTAAGCGTACGTAAAGAATTGAGGGCAGGCAAGGGGCATGAAGGGGTTTTGAAACTAAAAACAAGCGAAGAAATTGTAATTTGGCCAAATAAAGCGTTAGGGTAATGGCGCGGTAATTACCGGTATAATTTTTTATTTCTCGAGACAAGGTGGTTGGGAATGGTTTGCCGGAGGAGCGGGAAGGGTGTTGGAAAGAAACACGCGCCCCTTCGCCATCCGAATGTTAAATAATACGCGAATGGTTTATGTAGCTGAGGCCCAGCAAAAGAAGGTCTTATTGCTTAGGAGTTGCTGTGCTCGGCTAGTTGTATTTTTTTCCCTTTCCCTCTCTTTCTGCGTATTTCGAAGTATAAGGTTAATAAATTTTGGCTCGGAGGTTGGCTGGATGTGCCTGTACTACGACAACGGCGTGACAAAGAGAACACAGAAATAAATATTTTGCAAGATTTATGCGAAATGCAAATAAACTCGAACGCCTTTCTTATTTACATTACGGATTTCGAGGTATACGAAGAGATGGAAGGCGACAGAGAGAAGGGGGCTTGTAGTTGCGTATGTGCATGCAGACGTTGGCATCTTGAGAGAGAACCGAGTCGGATGTAAGATAAGGTTGTGGTCGTCGTGATGCCCCGCCAGCGTCACTCGTCCTTGTACAAGGACTCGATAATATTGATAAGACGACGAGGTGCATGACTGAAAAGGCTGCGCATGCTTCGAGACGCCAAATATGATAAAAAGTTGGTCGGACAATCTGCGCTCGTTTATGAAAAATTTTCCTATCTGGAATGGAAAATGTTTGTATGTAGTTTGTATTTGAAGAGTTTTTGTGTATTGACCGAAGCACTTAGTAGCCGGAGCAAATATCAACAAACATTTTCTACGGCGAATTTAGCGACTGCGGCGGTGTGCGTGTGTGTGCACGTGCACGTAAGAAAGATTGGGGGCGCTGAAGGGGGGCGAGAAAGAGAAGGCGAAACGAAACAGAGTAAAAGATGGAGAGAAATACTCTCTCCCTTTTTATAGTCGGACTACAAATTGATGCCGGACGCCGCCTGGCGTCGTTATCTTTTCTTGGATGCTCCATTAACACCCATTTTGTCCGTACATCCCCTCGTCTCGGCGATTTAGTAACTCTTTCGCCCGGTTTTGCGTTATTGCTATCTTTTTTTCTCCGAATGTGATGTCGGTCCGTCTCTCTTTCTCGCTCGTTCTCCATATCTCGTTCTCTGTTCGCATCGAGTCTTCCCTCGGGGCGAATATTTTTGCAATATATACGAGATAACTGTTGAACATTTGTCAAGCTTTCTATTTCCCGAGCTGCCCTTTTTTTCCCCCTTCTCAGGTTTTCCCATATTCCAGCTACACCGCGCCCCGCCGTGCTCGTTCTGTCTTCTTCTTTTTCTTCTGCTCGAAAATTCTGAAAAACTTGTAGGCTCTCGGACGTCGTAATTTATTAGTATTTGAATGTTGTTGATGGTATAAAAATATCGTACTCGTATATACGATATGGAAAACGAAAGCGGCCTACGAGAGAGTGGCGGGAGGAAGCAGCGTCGATATTTTGGCAAAACTCGGCCCATAGAGAAAACATGTGCGGGCTTTTTCATCAAACCTTATAAATCATTGTGTGAAACTGAAAAGCGTTGCTCGGGTTCGCGTTGCCGATTGCTGCGCCGGTAAATTGATACGGGAATGGTTGCCGGACGAGTCTAATTGCTAGGACGAGCCGAACAGCGTGTGTATCTAATATCGTGACCCAAATTACCGATGACGAGCTCGATGGTACCCGTGTTTGGGGCTAAATACACGCACACACGTCTAGAGAAACGACAGTGCTCGCATATTGATGCTGACGTCGTCATCGTTGTTGGATTTCACCACCAAGATGGAAATTTCTCGAGTTACTCGATGATTTTCGAAAAGTGACACGATGGGGTACGATGAAGACAAAAACGGAGTTATTCTCGAGAAGAAAAATCACATTAGCATAGAAAGTCAAAAACAAACGTTAAAGCTAATAGGCTTAAAACCCTTGGGTAATTTTTAAAACACCATCGCACCGTTGTCGTATCGCAGCACCGTCGTCAGAGTCCCTTCATGTACGTTTACGTATACGACGAGCGAGGGAGAAACCACTCGCTCCGCCGCACCGAACGCACGTACGCCGCATACTTTTCATTCCAATTTGCAATGAACATATCACTACACGGTACACACCCTAAACAGATTTAATCCCTTCGTCGATAATGACCGGCACCCTTTTTTGTATTAACGACAAACTACTTTAGCCATTTTAACGTGCTGCTATGTGTGCGCTCGGCCTGTTGTTGTCGTTGTTGTTGTCGTCGTCGTTATCGTAATCGTAACGACCTAGCGGCTCGAGTATGCGAAAGTATGCGTGTGCAGGCCGTTGGGAGTATCTGGAACAGATTATTTTTAAAATCGAACTGTTCGCTAATGATTGCCCGGACCCTTTGTACTGCTCGATTGTACGAGTATTCGATTCTTGGCAATTTGTGCTGAAAGGAGTTCTTTTCGAGGTGGGTTTCTTGAGGTTTTTGATGGCGTCAGTGCAACGCGTTGAATTGGGTGTCTAACTAGCCCCTTGTACGAAAAGTTTTGGCAGTTTTTAAGTTTGGCGAATTGCGTTTTTTTTGCTGTTGCCGACGTATAATTCGCTAAAGGCTTTTGGACCAGGGAGGTTGGGTCTCTACTTCAACAAGTAATATTTTTCGAAATTTAAACCTCCCCCAAGAAAAACGCTAAAGTAATAAATCAAAATCTATAAAATAAGTAGATCAATTACGAACTAATTAGGTACACCAAAAGATCGCCCATAAGAAGAAAGGAGGGTGAAAAGACCGAAAGCATACCTGAATAAGTTCGGCTGATTTGGGTCTCAGCGAGAATTTTAAAAGTAATTAGTGAAAGTTGACATTAAAGTCTAAAACCCCCATATAAAATTTTTAGGTTTCTACCTCACTCCCATCCCCTTCAGGGATAAGGTCTATGAGTTTGAAAATTATGAAAGAACACTTTGAATGCAAACATCTCAAAAACTAAGCCCCTGAGGAAAAAACTATTAGCTTTTAGGAAAAAGAGAAATTCAAGCTTTACAATTTTCATCCCTTGCATTTTTTTTGTAGCACCCTTAGTTTGGTCAGAAAATTCATGTGTTGTGGGACAAAGCTGATGGGTTTTAAAATGAGGGGAAAAACACAAAAATAGCATCGACTTGTAAATTTCTCCCAACACACGAATTTTCTGGCCAAACGAAGGGTGCTATGAAAAAAATGCAGGGGTTGAAAATTGTAGAGCTCGAAATTCTCTTTCTTTTACGAACTGAAAGTTTTTTTCCGAGGGGCTTCGTTTTCAAGATATTTGCAGTTACTGTTTTGTTTCATTTTTGAAATTATCAACTTCGTAAATTTCCCATAAACATGGATTTTCTGGCCAAACCAAGGGTGCTATGAAAAAAACACAAGGGATAAAAATTGTAGAGCTTGAAATTTTATTTCTCCTATGAAGCATTAGTTTTTTTCTAGGGGTGTAGTTTCTGAGATTTTTGCAGTCAAAGTGTTTTTTTATTTTTCATTTTCGAAACCATCGACCTTATAAATGGACCATCTTGTATTTTTGATATTTCTGAGGTAAATAATGAGGCTTAGTTTTCAAAATTTTTGAATTCAGTGTGCTAAAAAAATTTTCAGGGTGCGTTTAGACCGTATAATTCACTAATTTATTTTTAAATTCTCATTGAGGATTAAATTTTTTTTTGAAGTGTATGTTCTTACTAGGATTCCGTCCAATAGGGGTATCTCAAAATTTTAAGTGTAGGTTTGTCGTTTTGAGGCCCCTTTGGTTTTTTTAAATGAAATGACGTCAAGAATGAAATCGAGAATCGATTTTGATGCTTCATTTTGAAAACTTGAAATCTTTTGATTCTTGGTCCACCTTTCCGGTAGATCCTTATTTGTACTTGATGATTTTTTTTTTCCTGATTTGTTTTGCCCTCATCTCTTACAGTTGTTCCTTTTTATGAAAAAATTAATCCTAGAAAGATTAAGTTCCATACCTGCAAAATAAGTGGTGCCAAATCTGTTCAAATTTTCAAAAAAAAAAAAAAAAAAAAATTATATATGCGGAAATTTTTTTCAATTTCGATTTTCTTTTTTCACATTTCATCAAAAATGACCTTCAAATTTCCATTATTCCTTCTAACAAGAGAATAAGCAGCTCCTAAAAGGGGCTAAAATAAAAAAATCAGTATTTGAAAAATTTGTCCAATTTATTTTTAAAATTTTTTTGAAAATGGGGGAGCGCTTGGTATAACTTTTTTTCACTTTTGGAAAAATCAAAAAATATGAAATTATTTTCTCATACAAAGGAATAACTTTAGGGGGCGAGAGCAGAAATTTGAAAGTTGAAAATCAAGGCTGCCCGTGCCCTTTCAGAGGTAGGTTTTAAAAGAACTAACACTTTTGTCAATATAATAATATTTTTGTAATTTGATTTATCCAAAAATAAATTTAACGAAGTTTTCAAATCGTGTACTTGAATTTTAATCTTCGATATTTGATGAAATATTCATTATTAAAACCGGTATTACAGAATCTTCGCCATTCAGAGATGCTTAGACTATGCCAAAATCTTTATTCAATAGTTGAAAATCGAGGAGTTGCATTGACTGATTTTCGATCAACTTACCAGTCTCGCCAGCTTCAGCGAAAATAACTTTCATTGCCTTATAGAAGACTAGTCCTACTAGATTGATTAAGCCCTTGTTTGTGGTCCGTCAATAGCTCGTGTTTGGGGCCCAAGAACTCTTTCAAAAACTTGGCTAATACTACGGCGAACCTTTGAAAGGAATTTTCTCGTTCTTCTGTTTCACCGGGTTCTTCTGTTGTTGTTGATGGATCAGTGCTGTTTCCCTGCGATCTACCTTCTACGCTCATGGCGATTATAACCAACGTGAAAACACCGAGAAGGGAAAAGTGCTTCATTTTTAATGCCAAATGAAAAGTACGTATAGGTATTTTACAAACGACGTGTAGGGTATAGGACGGTTTCCAGTAGTAACTTGCGATTGTAGTTGAAAACCCGATAAAATTTCAGTGAAATTACGACGACGCGACTAAAATTTGATACGTGTATACTGAATTTTAATTCGTATGCAAGACCGATATTTTTTCATTCTCGGAAAATTTGTTAATGGGTTGTAAATTACCGAGTTGAAGATAATGATTTTCTGTGTGTTGTGTTGCGTTGCGATTGGTTAATTGCTCTTTGTTTTTTTTACTTCGTTTCGCTTTTACAAGAGTCGAGGTAATATTCATTTTTTGAAAGTAACTTTAACCCTTTCGAACTCGAGGCTGAACTAGCGCAAATTAAAGTATCATCTGGAGAGATTCTTATGATAGAAAATATTCTAAGACTATTGAATTTTTTCGTCGAGCACAATTTTTTCATGCCTTTTTCTTAAAATTAATCACGTATAACTTTTGATTCGAACAAGATAGAAAGCTGGGGTTTGCATCATTGGAAAAAGCATGCTTTTTTACACAAATTGAGTTCATAATATTGGTAGGTTAATATGAGAAATTTTTCTAAATCTCAATGAAATTGAGAAAAAATTGAAAACATTTTTGCGTTTTTTCGAATATTTTATTAGCTATTGAGGCTTTCTAATCAGCTAACTCAAAAACCTTAGTTTATTTATTATCTATATTTCAAACTATCAATATCAACTATAATCATAATACCCGAATGTACTTGAATTTACAGTAATTATTGTCAATTGCTAGAAGTTATGTTATTTATAAAATTGTATCGCTATAACAATTTGTATCTAATACGTGAATATTCGCAAGGGAGTGCCAAACCATCTGAAATAGAACATGAATTAAGGTGAATTAGTGTTTAGTAAAACAAACGTGTGAAAAATGAACTTAGATATTAAGTCGTTTCATGTGAAAAAAAGGAAGAAGAATTTTGATTCCATTTTCTACTTATCCTCCCAATTTTCAGCAGATTTTCAACTGATGGAAATTTTTAAAAGTATAATTCAACAGTTCGCGAATAGTTTTTGAATTTCAAAAAAAAAAAAAATGAATAAAAAAAAGTAAAACGCAGTATCCTTTTCAAAGCTGATACATATTTTCTTTTTGAAAAGGTAAAGTTTTGTGATTTTTTGAGCACATAACGAATGTGTTTGAAACTACTGTGTATCACTTCAACTATCCCAAAATTTGGTTCTGCATTATTGCTATTTTGAACAGTTTTGAGGAGGTGCATGTAAATCATACGCTGATTTTCGTTTACATTCGTTCCTTCTAATCATGTGTTTTTGCTAACCGTTGTTGATGGATCGCTGCTATTTCCCTGCGATCCAACTTCCTTGCTCATGGCGAATATAACCAACGCGAGAACACCAAGAAGGTAAAAGTGCTTCATTTTTAGATATGTCAAGTGAAGGGCACCTAGGTAGTTTACTGAAGTTTTGTAAAGTACAGAACACTTTCCAATATCACTATTGTAGTTTACACACCAACGGACCTCATTTACATAGCGAAAATTTTAGCGAAATTACGACGCAAATAAAATGTTACACGTTGGTAAATTTCTATTCTTACGCAAGAATGATATTTTTTCTTTGGCGGAAAATTTTTTGACGCGTTGTAAATTATGGAGTTGAAGGGTTTTTTTGTTGTTGCATACGATTTCATCACCACGCTTGATTAATTGCTCAATTTTTTAACCGAATTTTCAGAAAAATTCGGTATCATGTTTTAACTTGTTTTCGCTTTTAGGAGATTGCTACGTACTTGACATGTTTTTCGAGTTGGTATTTCATTTTTTTACAAACAATTTAACGACCGAAATAAAAAGTGAGATAGGTACTGACGTGCATGCCAGTTACGTAAGTCTTTTTGCGTCGTTAACTTGCACTCTCGCTCAAATTCGACGATTTTTCCTTGCGCTATATTCAAACTTTATATTATTTTGATATTTTCTCACTGGCCCGAAGCGGTTCTTCAGTACTATAAATCATGTAAAAATGGTCAAAAAAATTATCACAAGCATCGAAAATCTCAATTATTTGTAAAAATATTCTTAAAAATTGTTGAAAAATGTTGTAGAAGTAGTTGAAATTTCATTTTTTATAAAAAAAAACATTGTAATATTCACAAAGAACATTCCCTGATAAGATACCTAGTGAAATCAGCCCTTGACCCAAAATCGAAAGTGGTCCTAAATATTACTCCTGATGTAAAAACTCCGAAAATTTTGACCCCCCCCCCCACCACACCCATTCTCGAATTATCACCCTTTATGTATCAAAATTTTAATGCGCGATATCTTTGGGGGGGGATGAAAAATTCTGAAATTTTCACAGATTGTGGGCAATATGTGGATACACTTGTGGAAATTTTTTCAAACAAATCTAAAACAATTTTCTTAATTTTTTTGAACTTTAAGATTTTCCAAAAAAAAATTAATTTGGGGAGGGGAGGTGATATGGCTGATTTTCTTTCAAAATTTTTAATACCCTTAGGTATAACATTTTTTTTTGAGGCCCAAAAACGACGGGAACATTCTTTAAAAAATTCAAAACTGAGAAAAAGCTACTCAATTTATACTTGAAAGGGAAAAAATTTTGAATTTTTTTCGGGACCCAATCCTCTAGTTTGATGTTATTCTGAGAGAGAATGATTTAGAAGAATTTTTAGCTCGATCGATTCATATTAACCCACCCCTCAACGACCATTTTGAAAATTGAACACGAGTCCGAGCTCGATTTTCGTGAGTGAATTTCGTAATGGAATTTTTATGTCTAATTTTCGAAATCCAATTCCAAGCACAAAAGGTCAGTAGAAATCTTGAAAGTTTTTCAAATTCAAAAAACGGGAACATAATGTCTAAAATAGCGATTTCTATAGATTGAGATTTTGATGAGGTCGAGATTTTGAAGAGAGTTTCTAGAGATCAAAATTTTGAAGAGATTTCTAGAGATTGAGATTTTCTAGAGATGAAGATTTTTGAAGGGATTTCCTAGAGATTTTCTAGAGATTGAAATTTTGAAGAGATATTCTAGAAATCAAGATTTTGAAGATATTTTTAGAGATTAAGATTTTCTAGAAATTTCTAGACATTGAGATTTTCTAGAGATTCCTAAACATTGAGATTTCCTAGAGATTGAGATTTTGAAGAGATATTCTAGAAATCAAGATTTTGAAGAAATTCGAGATCTTCTAGAGATAGAAATTTTAGAGATTGAGATTTTTTATAGATCGAGATTTTAAAGAGATTTTCTAGAGAAAACTTGTAAAGAAGATAGATCCACTCTTCAAGCGGACATATTGGTACATGGATAT
>FIZU01050274.1:0-11355 GCA_900064475.1 Pseudococcus longispinus
GAATTAATTTTGAAAAAGTGATCTTGATCTTGATCTTAAAGCAATGATCTTGTTGGTGATTTTAGATCAATTTGAAAATTTGATCTTAATGGAGATCTAAGATCGATTTTTTGAATTGATCTTAATGGTGATCTTAAATCACTTTTTAGTTGATCTTGTCCACTACTGATTCCAAAGATTACTCCTCACCCCTCCTCAAAATATGGATCTTCAGTGTTGGAAGAAACTTATCTTTTTTTCATCTTTATTTTTTTTTTGGATCTTTATCTTTTTTTTGAAATAGATTAATTGAAAAGATCTAGAATCTAGATCAGTGACTGGAACCGAATCAGGTATTGGTTTCAGTTTTGGTTTTTCAACGTTTCGGTTTTGATTGCGATTTGTGGTTTTCGTTTTGATTATCAAAGGTTTTGGTTTTGGTTTTGGTTTCGGTTTTTAACACTTTTATCGTTTTTTTGTAGTTTTGGTGAAGATATTGGTTCCAGTCACTGGTGGTAACAGATAGTCTGTCTTAGCTTTTGGATGACAGTTGAAAAAGAAGAAAAAATTAAAAAATATATTTTTAAAAAAATAAATAAAAAACAACTAACAACGCAAAAACGATAGAAACCAAAAAAAACTCAAATCATTTCAGTTTTGGTTTTGGTATTTAATTATTTGTGATGAGATTTGGAAATCGGATCTAAGGAGTAAGGATCCAAAGATCCAAAATTTTGGATTTGATCTAGATCAGATCCTTTAATTTTAAGAAGATCTGGTCTGAATCTTTAAAAAAAAAACTACCAAAAACTCTAAAAAAATTAGATTATCTGGCATCCGACCAATGAAAAAGAAAATGTGAATTGAAAATTTGAAATTAAATTTTAATTTAATTAAAATTCAACACGTTAAACTCTAAGTATGGTTTTCATTTACGTTTTTTTTTTTAAGGATCTGGATCTAGATCTACAGATCCAGATTTTTAGCAAGATCTGATCTGGATCTAGATCATTTCATAGTGCATCTACCCAATTTTGGTTTTCAACCGATTTGGTTTTGGTTTCGGTTTCGGTTTTCAACACTTTTTATTGTTTTTTTGCGGTTTTGGTTTTGTTTAGGATATTTGTTCCAGTCACTGATCCAGATATTAGAATCCAAAATCTAGATCTTCTCAATTAAATATTAATCAATTTCAAAAAAAGATCAGTTTCTTTCAGTTTCAACTGAAGATCCATATTTTGAGAATTTTAGATCAAAGATTCTTGAAATTCGATTGATCTATGATCTTTATAAAGATCATAGATCAGATCACTACAATTACAAAGATTTAAGATCTTCAAAATTTGACTGAGAAGTGATCTTTCATGATTTTCATCTTTGCATCTGCAAATCAGATCTTTTTCGTTGGATCCAATCTGAATCTAAAAAAATCCCTCGAGTGATCTGGATCTGGATCTTAGCAACTTATGCACGCAAAAAATGAAAAAAATTACGAACTTGTAAAAATACGCTTCAAAAAAAAACGCAACGCAAAAGTGTCCAACGCAAATGTCAAACGTGTCAAATTACACGCTCGTGTGTAAACTAAACACAACAAGATAACCTATATTTTATTAAATCGATTATTCGAATTACTCGCCGAATACCAATAATTACTGTAAATTACTTTCGTCTATGAAATTTGAGAATCATTTTTTTCTTTAGCAAAGTCTTGTAATTTTTGAATAATCATTTTTTTCAAAAAACGTGAATCAAGAATTACGTAAATTTTCATCCGTAATTTATTCGATCGTTAAATGATTAAATAAATGAGCTTTGAAAAAAGGGTTAGATGAAAGTTTGTACTAGGAAGTGAAGGAACTTCACGTGTTTCAAATATCTCCCGTTAGAAACAAAAAGTTATGGCAATTTAGCGAATCCGTAATAAAATTTTGTATTGAAAAATTTGTGATCCAGAAATTTGATACCGACAATGAGAATTATTTCTAGCTCTATTGATATGTTCGTGGAATTCCAACGAAATCGTACTAATGAGTCAACTTTGGCACACTGCACTATATTTTTACCTAGGTATATGGGCAGTCATTGACCATTTTTGGGTTTAACAATTAACCAAAAATACCATAAAGATTTTACATTTCGAGAAAGGAATTCTTCTGCCTATTGAAAAATTAAAAATGGCGATGCTGCTGAAAATGAATCAGTTTTGATATATTCATTTTGTAGAAAACAATTAAACACAGAATTGAGAAGAAATTAAGTAACTGAAATCAAAGTTCATCATAAATATTCCATTTTTACTGAAAAAATGGATTTAATTCCAATTCAACGTAATATTCTCCTTCGCTATTTATTAAATCACAATTATCGAGCCGAGTCACTAAGCTTACAATATTACAAAATAAAACATGCATTGTTAAAATACTTTATTATAATTTATGTAACTAATGTTTATATTGCCATCCCTGTTTGGAAAAAAGACAGAAAAAAAATCAACATTGATCATCGCATATACGAAAAAAATAACAAAGTTAACAAAGCTAAAAGTTATGTGTTTCTAAACACCGATGTAGCAGATCTAAAATAATTACATGTTAACGACCATCGTTATTCATAGAATCGTGATCGATGACTAATTTCAAATTTCAAAATAAAAAAAATCACGAACGAATAAAAAAAGTTTAATAAATGCATTGGCACTTGCTCTAGTTTTTGCCACTCAGCGCGATTCGTTGTTTAGCGACCTACACACGTATAATTTCAACTAGAAAAGGAAATTATTTTTCAACATCCATGAAGGTTTGATAGAAACACAAATATAACGATTATACTGCTTCACTGCTTGTGTGAAAATGTGAGAAATATAACAATTAAAACAATATCAATTACGTATCAACAATAGCAATGATTAATTGCAACAATTCGCTACATTATTACATTACTAATATGTATAGGGTCTACGTTATTTACATAAATAACTTGGTAATTGTAAGGTTCCATAATAAATTAACTAACGTACGAATATATACATAAATACACATGTTTTATTTATAATTATAAAAAAAATACAACGAAATATTGGAAGAACCATATCATAGGTAAAAACTGAACTTGGAGCATTATAAGAATATTTAAGCTCAAAAGTTGTTCAACTTTTGGGTGAGTTATTCCCGTCTGACGAATGTTCGACCGCTGAAACAGAAAAATTATCAAATATAGCGGAAGTGAATTTATTAACAGGATGTTTTCGAATGATTCATAGCGCACGACGTAACGAAATAATAGAATCGAGCGTTTAATACTAACGTAATAGTTTTCTTTTCGGTGGTTTTTGGTTCTGGTCTGGCTCTGTTTAATACTTTCAGAAATTCTGAGGTTTTTGCTCGCATTCTCGAATGTATGTACACTTTAGAGCATTTTATATGATAATGCAAATAATTACGAAACGTGTGGATTAAATTAATTGTATTATCTCGTGCTACCCTGTTCGTATGTCTTGGAAATAGAACTGGAAAGAGTAAATTAACCGAATTTTAATCGAATAAAAATATACCCGGTAACGCTACAAACACCTAAAGCGAAAAATACTCACTAAAGGTGATATAACCGATATTTTCACCAACTCTGGCATTGGTATTTAATAACTCTAAAGGCGGGTCTTTATGAGTAAATAACACTTGAGGCGCAGTCTGACTCGCCCTCCGACCTTCTTTAAATTCTTGCATAAATACTTTTCCAATAATGATGTCATCTTCATCTTTGAAAATCGTACTGAACACAACAGTTACCCGATCGGATTTCGCTTCAACGTACCTATTAAACAAATAACGACAGATTAACAAACGTACCGCCAAAGTAGGACTAAAAATTCGAGTACTTACATCGTTTCGTCGCTACGATAATTGATAACAGCTCTTTGATGGCCCTCTTCGCCTCGTTCTTGAAAGTCGAAATATTTATTAAAAACAGCCGCGAAACAGTTACGTTTGAGCAAACCTATTTTTTTCACTACTTCTTCCCAGTTGGATGGAATGTTCTCTAAATCGAGAAGTAAAGATACACTATAACCTGAAAAAAAGGAGTGCCAGTCAAGTACCTTTTATAGTACACTTGGAATTTAAAAATGAATAAATTTGGTCGCATACCATCTTCGGTATTGGTGATTAAGGAACCATAGATGTCTTTTAATAATTGATCTGTACCGTGTTGCTGCAAGTCTTTGTAAAATTTCAGGCAAATGCTCACCTGAAAAGAAAAAAAGCTAGTGAAATTCGAATACATTTTCAGGCGATAATGAGAGTATAAAATTTACCATTATTTTTGATTTATTACTATTAGGACTCGATATATGAAACAAGACGCCATCGAAATCAGCTACTAATACATCGGTAAATTCGAATTTGTGCCTAAAAACATATCGGTGAGTTGATTAAAGGCATAAAATATGAGAAAAATTTGCTGACAAGATGAATATTTGTAACATCCGATCATCGTACAGAGACTAACGCGCATACTGCGGCACCAAGCTGAGAAAGTTAATTATGGAAATTTTTATGTTTGTTGTCATAAAATATTCGCGAACTCCATGTCAGTTACAAGCATGATTAATGGCGGTTCTATTTTTTCGTATTAAATCGTTCCTCGGCAATGGAGAATATCCGAATTTGAGCATATATTGTAGTTAATTATGCTACAAAATACTAAAAACACTTACCCTGCCAGTGCATTTTTAAATTTGACAGTTAAAGTATCCTCGACGATTTGATTATTGATCTCTAACAAGATCATTATGATGGTTTGTTATGACGATAGATTAAACGAAAGGATTTACTATTCCATTTGACGGTAATTATTTAACTACTTAATTAAAATTAGTCGTCTTACAACTAAAACTTAAACTCTACGAAATGAAAAATTGGATGAGTAACACCCGTGCATTGTAGTTGAATACGCCGAAAACACACGTACCACACGTAGCTATTATTTCAAGGACCGAAAACACAAGGTTGGAATTTTTTTTGGCAAAGAAGTAGGTAAAAAAGATAGGTAAACTTTTGAAATGCTGCTTCTGTAAGTATAAGTAAAAATCCAATAAACAAAAATGTCAACAACATGCGTTTCGATTTTCCATTTTTTTCAACTCTTCAACGTTGAAGTTTAATTGATTTTCGGCCTTAATTATTCATTTTTTCGTCAAAATAGAATTATTTTCGTTTCATCAAGAGTTACCCAACAAATCAACTGCTGCATCTGCCACTTCCTCATTCCATTTCGGTAAGTAATCGCAACCAACTTAATCATCTTCATCAAATATCCTTTCAACCTCTTACGTGGTTTATCAATTTTCAGAATTATGACTCGTTATACCTCTAAACCCAGCGGTCGTCGGATACCGGAAAAAGCCACCCCATGGAACAAACTGAAAAACCCTCACGAACGTGACCCAGTGAAAACAATATCCTGGAAACGTTCCCCCGAAGATGCTCTAGACCCTGAGCCAACTCCAACGACGCCGAAAAAAGAGAAAAAAAAGGATTTCAAACGACGTAAACCACTCACAGACATTCCATCGCTTTTCAAAGATGGTACTGAAATCGGTATAGTTCGTTTTGGAGGCTTCCCTGTCAGAAAATGCGACTTCGAACGTCTAAAAGCGCTGGAGAAACAGCTCAAAGCCAACAACATACCGCGTAGGGAAATCGAAATAACTATGAAAGCAGAACGAAGACGGGCTGAGAAAGCTCTCGCTAGAGAGAAAAAGAAGATATGTTTTCATTGTCGTAACTCCGGCCATGTTCTATCTGAGTGCCCCGAGCTACAGAAAAAAGACGTAGAGATGATCGAATCGGGTATCTGCTTCAAGTGTGGATCAACCGAACATCAACATACCGAGTGTCATATTAGAGGAGATGTTTATAAGCACGCTACCTGTTTTATTTGTAAGGAAGATGGGCATATATCGAAACAATGTCCTGATAATCCGAGAGGTTTATATCCTGATGGCGGTTCGTGCAGAGTATGCGGTGATGTTACACATTTGAAAAAGGATTGCCCTAAGATGAGTAGGAGAAAAAAAGAAGAATTCGAAGTGACGGTTAATACGATGAATAGTAGAATTTCGGATGCTTTAGATGAAGATTTAGAAACTAAAAAAATTCGTTCACCGCCTAAAAAAAAGAAAAAGGTGGTTACTATGTAAATCTTTATTGTTCGTGTTATTATTTGTTTTCTATGTTCAATAAATATTTATTTTCAAATTGCTTTGTTTTTTGAGTATTTCCACTGTTTTACTATTCTTTTCTACGATAATACAAAAATTTTCACGAATTTGGAGATTGCGAACCCCTAAGTTCAAAATTTGATAACCAATGAGCTACCTGTATTTTTTTTGTTGCAAGAATTCTAGGAATCTCATTGGTTCATAATATTTATTTACATTTTAAGGTAAAATGACCCATTAGAAATGGTTATCACTTCTCTCTTAAATAAATCAATTCAAAAGTCAGAACTCCATTTCGAATTGCTTAGTGTTGTTGAACCACAATTTAAAGAATAATTAATTCCATTGTGTTTTCGTAATCAAATACGTGTTATTTTGTTATGTTATGAGATGGTGGATTTGTTGCATCTTGCATCTTCCAAAGACAACATCGAATCTTATTTCGAAATAATAAATCAGATCAAATCTGCCTTTTGTTCCACTTCGAAAAAACTAAGCGGTAATTATACAATTGGATTCCAAGACCAACGTTTCGAGAAGCCATATTAATGATTTATTTTCAATTTACAGCTTTGGCTGACCAACTTCATGAAGAGCTTTGTGCCGAATTTGCGAGAGCGACCCGTGAGCTGACCGACGTTGATATCATCAAGTTCCTGTTTTTCAGATATTGCCAGTCCGAAGATGTACAAATGTTCCTTTCCGATGAACATAGTGATTTAGAACCAATCAGTATGAACAATTGGGTCGATTTAGATCCCGATGATATCGTTTTTCTTATCAAAGAGCAAGAATATGAAGTTGATATTTTCCTAAATGGGTTCGGACAAGTCGAAATTCTATTCATGGTGGGGTTTTATTCAATTATTTTTTTCTATCGAATAAATTGTATCTTCTCAAACTACTCGTTCTTTTGATAGAATTCCGGCGAGGATGTGGACAGTTCAGCGATAATAACGTCAGTCCCTGTGCCCACTATGGAATCGGAAAGACGTGAAATAGCAATTAAAGCCATCATCGCTGAATTCTCCGGAAAATTTGAAAGAAGAATGTAAGTATTTGGAAAAATAGTTCGTGTATACGTGGTGCATGAAGCATAAGTAATGATTAATGGGACATTTTTGTATATTTCGTTGCAGTATTTGGCGAGGACGAAACAGATCGCCCAGCCATCGTAGTCTTAGTACACCGAGCTAATCTGGACTATACTTATCGAATGCATTCTCAATACGAAATGAAGTAGAACTATCTCCTGTAGGAGTTCCTTGTTTTTTTATTTTAACGATTTTCGAATTGTGATACACGAGTATTTATACATTTTTTCTAAATTTATACATGATAAATAAAATATATTTTCATTTTTCAAAAAAAATGTATTTTTGCTGTTTCACCATCTCTTTTCAGAATAATAAATAAAAAAGTAATCAAGGTATAAATAAAGGTAACAAATATTATATTTCGTGTATAAAAATCTGTTGAGTATAAAATTACAATACATATTTCGTAACAATAACCAATAAATAATGACTGATATGAATACTATATAAGGAAATAAATCAAGAAGCGAATGGATTCAAACTTTTATCATATCCGTCATCGTCGCTTTCTTTATCGTCTTCGAAAAATGGATTCTTTTCTTCGTCGTATTCGTCGAATGGATTCGTACTAGGGTTCGGTAAAGTGGATTTGTTCTCAACAGCGCCCATTAAACTGTCACCAACGTACATATGGACCGGAGATTCTCTCAAAGGAGAAATATTCGCTTCCAATGTCGACATTTTCGATTTATCTACTTCTTTGTTTCTATATTCGGCTTTGAAAATAAAACACAATGTCAAGCGATTTCTAAATCAAACATAGAGTTAGAAAAACAAATTAATCAACTTACTGGAAATTTTATTCGCATCTCCGGCATCTCTAATTGGTCTTGAAATTGGTGGATTTTCTGGTTGCGGTTTGATCATAGTCGTTAGAGGTTTTTGAAGTTCTAAAATCATAAATATTTTGCACGTTGGAAATGAAATATAAAAACGACCTGTCTAATGCTTTTTTCATCTCCATTGTTGCTTTACATGAAAAATTAACTTACGTTTAGTGAATTTAGGATCAACGATAACCTTATTGAAAATATTACGACCGATATAATCGGCAATGAGCGAAAATGGATCTTCTGCTCGTTCAAGTTGACTATGAAATGTCTCATGCAAATCTCTACCTTGCTCCTAAAATCAATCGAGCGATAAAAATAAATATTTTCAAAACCTTACAACGTACTTTAGTAAATACAAACGTACTTGAGATTTAATTACACCTAAAATTTTCTGATTATTTGGTAAACACACAATGCATTCGTTCTCTCTATCCATATAAGCTTGATAACAACTGCAATTGAACAAAAAATTGATAAACAAAGTCAAACTCCAACCCCTTTAACACATTTCTTTCCCTTACTGTTGATGGAACGAATGTTGGCATAAGAAATGCACAGATGGTAACTCCAGGCGACTTTTGCACATGTTACAAAAAGCTCCTTGAAATAGAATAGGACTATTTTTGATTGTCTCGATATGTTTCCTCATACTTTGAGTTTCTTCTTTATATTTCTTAATCAAAGAATTTTCTTCGTCTATCACTTTGGCTTCGGTTTTCAACACGCTGAGGAAATAGTTTCTAACATCTCCAACGTTCAAGCTCTTAGATTTAGATACGATTTCCACAACTTGCAATGGCGCCAGTAAATGTTCTTTTTCTGTAACATAATCGACGTTCTTGAATACGTTCTTGCCAAAGGGTTAATTCGCCGCTTACCTATCACAGCTAGTATCTCACAAAGTATATCAGAAGGGAAAAATGAATCATTAGCAGCGGATCTTAAAGCGGTAATCCATAAAGATGGTTCTTGATAACCGAACCTTCGACAACAGCCTAGCACATCTTGATAATTTCCACTGTTCAATTGATACCGGAGGATTTCTTTATACCTAGGGTTGTAAAAAAAATGGAAATTATGCTTGAAATATGGGAAAGGGTGTTTCAGAATATTCTACTAACTGTTTATTTTCTTCCAATAAATATAAAAGGCCCGGTTTGAAGTTACGCATGGTACATAATAACAAAGCTTGATTTTTATCGTAATTTATTTCAGGAGATTGTAACGTTGACATGATTTTTTGTTCGTAGAGAATTTTATCTGTGATGTCGGGATAGCTGAACCATAAATGAAGATAGTGTTCGATCAGAGTGTTATACACCGAACTACTCCATTTTGAGGAAAACTGTAACAATGATGAAAAGTAATTATGAGCAAAGGTTCTTTGATATTTTTTTTTCTTGATGAAAAACGTACTTGCGAAAGATATTCTAGAAACTCGACCATTTTATCAGAATTGTTCAGGAATAAATGAATGAACTCTTCCGGATTCGCTTGATGAGCTTCCTCCTGCTCATCCTACAATAAAACAGATCAAATTAAAAGGTTGAAAACTCCATCAACTAATCTGAGACCCAAATTTGTACCTGATCAAGTAACAACGTATCAGAAGGATAATAACAAGTACATAATTTCTTAAGAAATAGTGTAAAATCTGAAGGAATATGTTGAATCAACGTGTCACCGAATTTCATAATCATTTCATAAGCCTAAAAAATATAAAACAAATTGAGAAAACGAAAAAAAACCTCGTACTTTTGATTTAATTGTAATTACTTCGGTAAACTCGAGTTTGGCGATATACTGTAATGCAGCTGAATAATTACGTTGGTCCTCTAATAATATTTTAATGTACCATAAATGCAAACCGTGCTTTTCTGCTAAAATTAGAGCATCCTCGCTGGATGATTTTCGGCACACGGTAATAGCGATATTGATATCGAAATCAATATCTCGATCTTTGGTCTGCAATAAATAAGAAATTGTACCATTTTACAAATTCCGACGTGAATGTTTACTTTGGGAGTACTTACAAGAATGAACTCTTTTAATTTATGAATATCATTCAATTTGGTGTAACAATTCAACAACAAAGTTGTATGGTCTCCGGTAGCAAGCCCTTGTTTATGCAGAGCTGATAAATATTTGATCAAGTTATCGATATGTTGAGAATCTAGAAACTAAAAATGAAAAATTCATCAGTTGACTGAGGTACTGAATTAAATAAGTAAAGAGATAAATGAAAAAACATACTTTACGTATGACGTAAGATGGCTCCAATTTACCAATAGTTTTAATATATTGATCCATAGCTCCGTTATGATCTCCTTTGGAATACAAATGATCGCCATATTGGCGAAATATTTCAGTCAAACTATCAGTATCGTATTGCTGATTTTTAGCAATTCTGTAATATAGTACCCAAGTGTTTAGAGAGTTGCATAACAGCATGAATCAAGTAGAAATTGATTACCTTATGGAAACATCGTAAAGATTCTTTTTAAATAACAAAGCTAATTTAGATTGTAGGTCTTTTTCTTGAAAATGATGTAAATGATGATCTTTGGTGAGGATATAAAATGATCCCCATTCGGAGAATACTGCTGCTATTTCTTTCAAGACCGAAGAAAACACGATGAATTTATTTTGAATGTCTAGAACAGTAATGGCGTATCGACCTTTCTCCAAGACTCCATTTTCATCGCTAACATTAAAAAAAAAAAATTTCAATAGAATAAAATATTAATCGTACGAAGAAATTAGCACCCTGGCGTACCTATTAGTAGAGGATATGGTAACAGGGGATTGATCATCGTTAGTATTATCTTGGGCTACGATAATTAAGTAATTTCTAAACCATTGCAAGCAGACTTTAATACCATCCACAGCATAACACGGTCCTCTGCCATCAACCGAATAACAATATATTGCCTGAAATGAAAATATTGATCAATCATTTCGAAAACAGAATTTAAAGAGTGTAGCTGGGTAAGAATGGTGAATCGGCCCTTGGCTTGGATTTTCGAACTTTCTAGCGGTAGTTGGTTCTTATTGTCTAAAAACTCGCTGGTAAAAATTTTGGTCTCCTACCTCACCCCTAACTAATGATATCGCCCGAAACACAATTTCTGTATTCTGAAATTCCCAACCAAATTTTTTCAAATTTACAGGGATGATGGACCATACCAAGGGTCACCTCTGGAAATTTTTTCAATTTTTTTCGAAT
>FIZU01050295.1:0-17821 GCA_900064475.1 Pseudococcus longispinus
TGCTGGAGAAAAGTCAACTTTTGTTGGAGGCTCCAGATCGCTTCGAAAATGGTCACAATCGACTTGGGGGGTCGAATTTAGTATTTAATACGAGTTTCAGAATTTTATTTCAAAATTTACCGTTTTTGTAAAAAGACGATGTGTAATGGGCCATTTTCGCTATTTTCAAAAATTCGCCAAAAATCAAAAAATCAACTTCGGTAGCTCAAAATTTGGTTGTGAGGTCAGGGTGACATGCTCTTCAAGTGAGCCAAATTTCAGCTCGATCGGAGGTGACGAGTTGACAAGGTTCCCCAGAGGTTATCCTAAGAAATTTTTAAAACTACCCAAAGTAGCCTTAGAAAAGACAGGACAGTCCTAGAAAATACAACCCTAGAAAACGCAGCCCTGGAAAACACAAGACAGACCTAGAAAAGGCAGGATTAAAACTACAGTCCTAGAAAAGACAATCCTAGAAAAGCAGCCCTAGAAAGAAACGCCTAGAAAAGACAAAACAGTCCTCGAAAGGCAACCCTGGAAGCGGCAGCCTTAGAAAATACAGTCCTAGAAAAGCAGCCCTAGAAAAGACAATCCTAGAAAATCGGCCTCAGAAAAAACATCCCTAGAAAGAGCCCTAGAATTAGAAAGGAAGCCCTAGAAAAGAACTCCTAACTAGACTGTCCTCAAAAGACAGTTCTGGAAGCGGTAGCTTTACAAATACAGCCCTAAAAAACCAGCCCTGAAAAATACAATCCTAGAAAAGACAATCCCAGAAAATCAGCCCCAGGAAAGGCATCCTTAGAAAAAGAGCCCTAGAAAGGAAGTTCTAGAAAAGAACTCCTAGAAAAAACAAGACAGTCCTCAAAAGGCAGCCCTGGAAGCGACAGCCTTAAAAACGAAGCCCTAGAAAAGAACTCCTAGAATGGAACCCTAAGAAAAGACAAGGCAGTTCTGGAAGCGGCAGCCTTGGAAAACAAGCCCTAAAAAATACAGTCCTCGAAAAGACAATCCTAGAAAATCAGCCCCAGAAGAGACATCCTTAGAAAAAGAGCATTAAAGTGAAATCTCTAGAAAGGAACTCCCAGAAAAGACAAGACAGTCCTCAAAAGGCAGCCCTGAAAACGACAGCCTTAGAAAATACAGCCCTAGAAAAGTGGTCCTAGAAAAGAGACTCAAAAAAAAGCAGCCCTACAAAATACATCCCTACAAAAAGAACACTAAAAAGAAAGCCCTAGAAAAGACAAGACAGTCTTAGAAAAGAAGCCCTGGAAACGACAGCCCTAGAAAAGTGACTCCTGAAAAGACAAGACCGTCCTAGAAAAGACACAACAGCCCTGTGATCTCTAAAATTTTCCTAATCCAAAAATCCAATGGAGTGGAAATCTGAGAATTTTTCTAGTTCAAAAAAAACTGACAAAATGTCTAAAAGTCAGCGTGAAGGAATTTACAAATCTAAAAAGTCAATCTGTCGGAATTTCGTGTTGTCGGTCGGAAAAATTTGCCTTTTTTGCGGAATTACTCATCGCACGAGAATGTCCTATGCAGTATGCTAAAAACCGCGTCACCTTTTGTTCGGTTCATATTGTTTGTTTTAAAAAAGCATGTTTCAATTTTCTGACCTGACAGCCAGTAGGTTTGCGTACATTTTTCAACTACTTACAGCCCAAATTTACTTTAAGAACTGCCCAAACATGGCACAACTGCCCGTAAGAATAACCTTTGAAGTTCCCTTCTTAGTATGAGACCCACACCTAACGAAAATTGGCCGAGAGGGTTGAAATCTGAGACCAGTCCCAAAAGTTAGTATATACAGCCCCTTCCTCAAAAACACCAGTCTGCCGATCCACCGCTGCTGCTTTCAAGCACAGTAAAAGCTCAAAGTTCACGATTTTTTGTGAACTTTGAGATGAAAATGTTGGGAGGCGACATTGGTGTCTATTTATAGGATTTTTCGCGCTGAATCCGAATATGACAGTCTGCCAATCCTCAGATGCTGCTAAAGGGGTGGCAGACGGGCTTAAAGGGTGGAAAATCGCTGAAAAGGTTGAAAGGCGACATTGGTGTTTATTTATAGGATTTTTCACGCTGAATCCGAAATGACAGTCTGCAGATACCTATTTTCCATAATAATCATGGAAAGAGCAACATTTTACCTATTCAGGGTTTGTTTCTGTTGCAGCTGTATTGCAAAAAAGGTGAAGTGCGATTAAAAAACGAACAGATCAGATAGATCAAACTTATGAAAAATTATTACAACATACGCCGAAAATTTCGTAAAAATTTACCAAAAAAATCATCGCAAAACCTCCTTAATTAAAAAAAAAATCCAACCAATCAATCAAGCGAAATTCAAATTCAATTTACTCTTTACAAGTATACAAAAAAAAACACTGATTCGCTAACAGCATAGTAAAATAAATGGTTTAAAAATCTAAAATTTACACGTACATACGTTTCTGTTTTGATTCTGTTAAAAATGAAAAAAAAAAGTTACTAAAAAAAATTCTTTTCAACTTATATCTCGTAGTACTATGTACAAATCTTACTATACACAAATTTTCAACAAGAAAAAAAATAAGGAAAAATAACCCTTACGTAAATTTAAAGGTACACGTTGTTGAAAAAGAAGAAAAAAAGAAAAACAAACAAACAATATCGTAAACTTAACGAATAAATGCTGGAATGATATTGTGTTCCGTTCACAAACATTCTGTTCTATCATAAACAGATAATCAAGGACAATGGCCAATTGTCCTCGGGGCATAGGGATGAAGCAGGGGGGGGGGGGTCTAGGGAAGATCTCGATGTACTACTATACTTAAGTAACACGCCGTTAATCACCTATCTCTTCATAATTGCGCCAATGAGATCATTCAACAGAAATAGAATCGAAACAGGGAGTCTTCTACAGTCACCTAATACGATCTAATTATCTTCCATTTCTTAGGATAGGCAAGGAGGAGGGTAAATGTGAATTTAGGGTCGAGGGAACGGAGGGGAGAGGCAAACAACATAGGAAAAGTCGTACGATTTAGAAAAAAAAAACAAAAAAATACTACGAATGGTAAAAAGATGATAAAATAGACCATTGATTGGTTAAAAAAATTTGTTATGGTATTTGAGTTAACGTTCGCAGGAGTGATTTTCCACCATCGAAGCTCAACGTTGCCGATTATATCAGCCAAAAAAACATAATCCAATGAAATCGTCTTATCGTTTCCATCAAGCTCGTGGAAAAATACCACTCTGGAAACGTTCGCTCGGGTTAAACAAAAGGAAAAAAAAAAACAGAATACATTCCTCAACTCGGATAACTTTACGATATATATGACTAGTACAATGTAATTATCAAATTATCACCTTAGAAAATAAGCAGAAAAAAATTACAATAAATAAAACGAAAAAAAAAATAATAAAAATCATCATACAATCGTATAAATATAAACATATAAAAGAAGGGATAGATAAAATGTAATGTAAAATCCTACAGTGGGAAAAGGCGAAGGGGGAGGGGGGAACCAATTCCGCTACTTTAGAAACATCTCGTATAAAATATTAAAATGCGTAGAAAAAAACTCATTTTTTATATCCGATGTGAAAGAAAAAAAACGAAAGAAAGAAAAATAGTGAAAAGGAAAAATAAAAACCCTAAAAAGCGAAACACGATGATGAAATATATACAAGGATAAAAAAAAATAAAATAATAAGCCAGGCGGAGGAAAAAATATAGTATAAATAGCATCATCATCGACTTTAAAATATAAAATTGAAAGTTTGTAAGATATAAATATCACAATTTATTAAGTTGATATCACATCCGTAATTTTTGTTTCCTTAATTAAAAGAAAAAAATAAATAAAAACCTGAAATATACGACGAGTTTATATCATTAAAAAAAAAAAAAGAAAGAAAAAACAAATTCAACAAACCCCCATTCTGAGATGTCGAGAGTTCGCCAAAACAAAAAAAAGGAAGAAAAAATTCGGAGAAGGGGGAAAGCTCGTTTTTTTTTTAAAACTAGGTAGAAAAGACTGGTAAATTTGACAACATCGATTACACCTAAGTAGGTAATTCGTTGATATGATACTATCGCAGCACGAGGGACTAAAAAAAAAAACCAATATGTAATAAAATTAGTCTAATTCCCTTATTCTTTGTTCGTAAAAAATAAGTAGAATAATCCCCAGAAACGTTTGGCAACGTCGCAAACGTTTTCACGCACACAGATATCAATATGGCAACCCTTTTTATACATGGCAACGTCGCAAATGGCACAGGAACATCGAACATATAGGAGATAACGTATCCACTAACCGATTACTCATCATCGAAACGAAATTAAAGGTATACGAAGACCGCAACGTTGCCAATTCTCGATTCGCGACGTATTTCTTACCACGATACCTTCTGAAAGTTCGGGTAAGCGGAAAAAATACGCAGAAAAAGGGTAAAAGGTAACTAAAAATGGTGTTTTATCGTCTCCTGCTCGCATCACACGATACTCTCTTTTTCAGGCTGCAGATCGACGTAGGCTGGCATCGCTTTCCTAAGGCAAATATCACTATTGCGAATATTGGTGCCGCCGTTGAACAGGTTGAATAACCAGCCTCGTATCGGGCTCCTAGAGACGAGCTGGGGTTTACGATTGTGGGCCGGTATGGGCACGTCTTCGAGCGAATGCCATTTTTTGGTCTCGGTCAGCAAAGGGGCGCAGTGCAGGGCTCCGTTGCCGATGACGTCGCAGTTATTGGTATTATCGTAGCTGACGCTATCCACTCTAAAGAGTTTAGTGTCCTGCGGAAGGTGACGAGATGTTAGTGAAGGCAGTGAGACGGTGAAAAAGGAAGGACGCGAAGAGACGTCCGATTGATGATCGATACGAACTTGTAACGAATGGCAGCTGCGTTTCATCGCCGAATTAACCCTTTCGATTTGTTTGTTTGGTATGACGTCGAACGAATTCGCGCCGCGGAAACGTTTTCGGGGCCCAAGGAGCTGGATATAAGGAACGGGGTACGACATCGGGGTGGTTTCTTCGGTCTCGGCCGGATCAGTGAGATCGCAATCTTCGTCATCGCAATCTCGACTTTCCGGTATAGTGGACTGGGTGCTGGCGATTGTGGTTTCGGGAAACGCCAGAATACTGCTGCTTTCGGGGGCTGCGAGCGGAGCGCCTTTGTCTATCGAGTTGCCTCGAGGTATACTGGAATGTCTACGGCTAGTATCGCCGACTAGTTTGGGACTGTTACGTAGCGCGCCGCAGAACAGAGCTGGTAATTCGGCTAAATCGACCTGCGATTCGATCAGTGAAAAGGCTCACGATAAGAGAAAACGAAAACCAACCAAAGGGGAGAAAAGGATGGAGATTTTAGAAGACTTACTTCTCGTTTTTGGATGGCTTTTTCAGTAGCCCCGACCAACCAATACGTCAACACTTCGCCTTTACCTTTCATATTGACTAGACCTCTTTCCTCGACGACGTAACCGCCTATCTTGTCCAGAGCATTTTTACATTGCGCGCTAATGTGGATTTTCAAAGGCTCCCCGGTCGACTCCATTCGCGAAGCCGTGTTCACCGTGTCGCCGAATAGGCAATATCTCGGCATGGTCAGCCCTACGACCCCGGCAACCACAGGTCCTGTGTACCAAGCAGTGGATAAGGATTCATTTGTGATTAGGAATTAGCGAATGTATGAGAAGGGTATGCGAAATCATTACCAGTGTGGATGCCGATACGTAGCTTTAACGTTTCGTTCGGCCTGTGCCGAATTTTATGATTTTTTACCGCCTCCAGCAGGTTCAAAGACATCGATGCTATTTCGCCAGCATGCCTTTTACCATTTTTCAAAGGAAGACCTGAAACCTGATTTACGTAAAATAAGTGCCAGTAAAGTTTCACCAAGTTATCTATTTAGAATAAACGGATGTACGAAGGAAATCTCGCAATAGAAAGACAGTGTTGCTCGAAATGAAAAATAAACATCGAATTCGGATTCAGCACCTTTTAAAACCAAGAAATCGATACCCATATCGTATGAACCCGAATGCAAAGAAACCGGTTTTCGGAGAGTCTAATGATTGGAAACTGGTTTATAAATCCGAAACCCAAGAAAAATTAAATACCTACTCATATTATCAAATATCAATAATACGTAAGACACTTCCAAGTTGAAAGAAAACACATAATATGTACTTGAGTAAAGGGAAACCAATTCAAACCGGTTTGAATCAGTTGTGGAATAACTGGAGTTGTCCTTTGAATGACTCGACAATCTGTACACACGGAATAAAGGTCAGAAAGGTAGTTGGAGCATGTTCTACTAATATATTTTCAGAAAAATTGATACTCAAAATTGAGGTTATAATTATCAACTGGTTGTAATAAGTGTACTTCAACCGGTTCAAACCCATTTGCAAAAAAAAGTTCATAAATAAGACCCCTGTGCTACATACAATTATATAACACCATTTGAACTAGTTTTTCGACCATTTTCTGTGGTATGATTAACTGGTTGGAACCGGTTTCCAACAGCAATCAATCATTTATTGAAAAGGAAAACGATAGAACAAATACTATTACGCACTCGTACGAACTGCAAAGTCAACTTGATGAAAAATGTATACTTCAAACCGGTTTTCCAACAGGTTTTGATGAACCAGATATGAACTGGTTGCATTGTAAATTGGGAGTAAAAGTGAATTCATTGATTTTTTTCATTTTAAAATATTTAATATATTTTCAGAAAAACTGATACTCAAAATTGAAGACAATCATCAACTGATTGCAATAAGTATACTTCAACCGGTTGAAACCCATTTGCAAAAAAAAAGTTCATAAATAAGACCCCTGTGCTACATTCAATGAATTTCAATTGGATAAAACACCATTCGAACTAGTTTCTGTAGTATGATTAACTGCTTGGAACCGGTTTCCAACGGCAATAAGCCATTTTTATTGAAAAGGAAAACGATAAAACAAATATTATTACGCACTCGTACAAACTGCCAAGTCAAATTGATGAAATATGTATACTTCAAACCGGTTTTCCAACTGGTTTTAATGTAACAAATATGAACTGGTTGCATTGTAAATTGAGAGTAAAAGTGAATCCATTGATTTTTTTTTTCATTTTAAAATACATCAAAGATTGAAATTAAATTTATCATTGAAACCGGTTTCTTAAATGTGATCAACCGGTTGGAACCGGTTTCTAACAGCAATTAATCAGATTTTTCAAACGGGAAAACTATTGCAAAGCCAACTTGATAAAATATATAATTCAAACCGGTTTTCCAACTGGTTCTGAACCAAATATAAACTGGTTGCATTGCATAAATTGGAAGCAGGTATGAATGAAACCATTTGCTTTTTTTCCACTTTAAAATATACCTATCAAAGATTAACCACATCACGGAAACCAGTTAAGAAACTGGTTTCTTAAGTATGATCACCCGATTGGAACTGGTTTCAGAATCAAAACCAATGTCGAAATTAACTGATACAAATTTAAGAAGTTCTTAGTTGAATAAGTCAACAAAATTTGTACTTCAAACCGGTTTGATCAATTTTAATCAGTTATACATTGATTTAATGTCTAAAACTGGTTCATTTACGTCCACCTTGTTTCAATATAGTCAATCCACGAAAATTAAATCAACGAGGTTACTTTTTAACGGAGAAATAATAAAAAAATTATAACGAATGCGAATTGAAATAATAAAATTGAATATTCTAGTACCTTCTGAACCAGTTTCAAGTAATTATGAACTGGTTGAGTCTTAAGACGCTCTATCAAGCGCATATCTGACATAACACATAATACCTATCATCACGTAGTTCAGTAGTTTTTCTTTAAACCAGTTCAATGCCTTCAAATCTAAGCCTCAATGATGGTTTATTTACAACCGGTTTCAACAAGGTTACCTTATCAGACATAACCGGTTTTGAGATTGAAAAATCATCAAAAAAATTTCCTTCGATGCCAATTTGAAGAAAATTAATTTCTAAATAGTTTCATAACAACATGATTTTCCAATTGGTTTCTAAAATAAGCTCGAACTGTTATTCTTTCAGGTATCAGAGTGTCAAAAATTGCTTTCATAACTTATAAGACTCAATTACACGGTAAGTACTTCATTCAGTACTCCGAGGTGTTTCATGCAATATACACAATAAACCCATAGATACCGTAATTTACCAAATAAAACCATTTCCTTAATTGAATAAAGTCAAGATCACTCACCATATCTTCCTGAATTTGAAATTAATGAAACCATTCAACTCGAATAAACGAGATACGCGTAAGTATATTGAACAAGGAGAAAAAAAACGCGAATAGACCGAGCAAAATACGAAAATAAACCAAACACTACACTACACGAAAGTATACGCACTTTAGGCACTTGATTCGTACGCTCGTGGTAAAATTAAAAAAAAAAACATAACGATTCAATTTACTTCCACTCGATACGTCATCATCAATAAACCCTACAAAGCTGACAAATGCGAAAGGTGAAGTTCACCCCTTGATTTTGATAGACGAATAAAGGCGAGTTTTTCGAGCTACGTCACAATAAATAGCATACCGATGGGTTATCGGTTCTAAATAAGCTACAAATCGAACAAAAGAACCACTAGCCCGTAACGACCGCGCTATTTCTTATCTACTTTTTTTCGAGTGTTCGCCTTTTTAGAGTGACTCATGTCAGTTGAATTCAAAGGTGATTCATAATTGCTCTGATTTGAGATTTTATATTAGAGAGCGCCATATGATTAGATACTTCGGATTGAATATTTTTCAATCTATCGGAGCTTTTATAATGTAGTTTGAATTCATTTCAAAGGGTATAAAATTCGAAACTTAAAATTAAATGAAGTCCAATGGATTTAATTTAGAGCCATAATTCAAATTTTGGTGGGGATGTAAATTTATTCAAGTGGTTTAATACTTCAAAATATTATAGAGAAATCAAATTGAAATATAGAAATGGCGATATACGTCATTTAAACCAGTTCAATGGTGGAAAATATGAGAAACAGGTTTATTACAATTTAAAATCCGTATAAAGGCGCAGTTGCCAAGTAACCGGTTGTAATATTCACCAATACACTGCGTAAATTAATTTCAATTTTTTGAGCATCTCTGCCATTATGCTCATCCAAAACCAGTTGTAATAAGTTTTCAAAGGAAAGAATTAATTTTCCGAAGTATCAACTTGTATTAATTTGTGCGAACAACTTGAATCAGTTAATAAGTAACCGTGAAAAAACCAATTTGAACCTGTTCAGTGAAATTTAGGTAGCGTAAACACCGAATACAAACCGGCTCTCAATAATTTTCGTAGGTAAACCGGTCAAAACCGGTTTTATTACGCCTACTATCGACTTCCAAGCGCTACTTAAATTTTCGTAGACTAATCAAGGTAGCCTAAATACCGAATACGAACCGGTTCCGTCATTAATTTTCTTGAGTAAACCGGTTACAACCGGTTTTATTATTAAAAAACCGCTTACTATCGACTTCCAAGTGCTACCTACATTTTCATAGACTAATCTAGGTAGCGTAAATACCGTATACGAACCGGTTGCGACATCAATTTTCTTGGGTAAACCGGCTGAAACCGGTTTCATTATTAAAAAACCGCTTACTATTGACTTCCAAGTGCTACCTAAATTTTCATAGACTAATGTAGGTAACGTAAATACCGTATACGAACCGGTTGCGTCATTAATTTTCTTGGGTAAACCGGTTGAAACCGGTTTTATAATTAAAAAACCTCTTACTATCGACTTCCAAGTGCTACCTATATTTTCATAGACTAATCTAGGTAGCGTAAATACCATATACGAACCGGTTGCGTCATTAATTTTCTTGGATAAACCGGTTGAAACCGGTTTTATTATTAAAAACCGCTAACTATCGACTTCCAAGTGCTACCTAAATTTTCATAGACTAATCTACGTAGCGTAAATACCATATACGAACCGGTTGCGTCATTAATTTTCTTGGGTAAACCGGTTGAAACCGGTTTTATAATTAAAAAACCTCTTACTATCGACTTCCAAGTGCTACCTAAATTTTCATAGACTAATCTAGGTAGCGTAAATACCATATACGAACCGGTTGCGTCATTAATTTTCTTGGATAAACCGGTTGAAACCGGTTTTATTATTAAAAACCGCTAACTATCGACTTCCAAGTGCTACCTAAATTTTCATAGACTAATCTACGTAGCGTAAATACCATATACGAACCGGTTGCGTCATTAATTTTCTTGGGTAAACCGGTTGAAACCGGTTTTATTATTAAAAAAACCGCTTACTATCGACTCCCAAATGCTACCTAAATTTTCATAGACTAATCTACGTAGCGTAAATACCGAATATGAACCGGTTGCGTCACTAATTTTGTTGGGTGAACCGGTTAAAACCGGTTTTATTATTGAAAAACCGCCTACTATCGACCTCCAAGTGCTACTTGAATTTTCACGAATTTGAAGACATCGTGTACTAATTACAAACCTGTTGTGTTACTACTTTTCTTAGGTAAACTGATTAGAACCGGTTTCAATTATTGAAAATTTGCCTATTACTGCTAAATATTCATAAAATAATCTAAGCACCATAGATACCAAATTCGAACCGGTTGTGCTATCACTTTTCCCTAGCAAACCAGTTACAACCGGTTTCAATTATTGAAAAATCGCCTATTATCGATTTTTTGTCTCATTTCGAGCTTTCGAAATTCTAAATTGCGAGATTTTCTACATTACGAATTGTAATTCGAATACATACCACCATATAAGCATCTCCGATGGTTTCGACTTTATAAACATCGTATCCTTTGATTATGCGATCGAATAACGTGTACAAATCGTTCAGGAAATTTACCACCTGCAAAACGAACCGATTAATAATTTCAGATTACACTGTCGCAACGACTCTGATCCGTTGAACCGGTTCGACTCACCTCGAGAGGTGTACTTTCGGCGGACATTGCAGTAAAACCAACGATATCGCTAAAATAAATGGTAACTAAGTCGTAAGATTCTGGTTCTACTCCATAGCCTCGCGTAAGTCTCGAAGCCACGGGCCTGCAAATCAAATAGACATGACAGGTTAGTCACATTCAACGCCGAAACGTGCTAAGAATTTGCCAAAAAAGTCCACCACTTACGCTGGTAACATTCGATGCAGGAGATCTTCGGTTTTACGTTTCTCTTCGTACACTTCTAAGGTTCTTTGATTAACTAAATCTTCTAAATTGTTGGTATATTTTTCCATCATCTCCATTAGATGGTCCATAATATTTCTTTGTCTATATCAAACGTCATCAAGAATATAATTAAGGTATGAATCGAGTTTAATTTCAGCCAAATGTATTATGCAAAAATTTCATCAACTCACTTTCCTTCCTTCATGACTTTTAATCTAGATCTAATCTGACCGAATTCGGGTCTTAGTTCGGGTTGCTCTGACCAGCATTCTTCCATACATTTGATAACGTAGTCTTCGCCCATTTCGCATGATTTTAAAAAGTGCGTATTAGGTCGTAATGGCAATTCGTACGGGCCTGGTACTTTTTTTATTAGGTTAATTATATCTACGAATGTAATCAAAGTGTTATTAATGTGAAATACAGAAGAACGAGTGAACGAGAAAAATTACCTTTCGGTTCGTCGTATCCGCATCCTGCGAATGGTCCTTTACGACCGATAATCTCGTGTAGAATTATCGCGAATGCGTACACGTCTGCTTTTTGAGATCCTTTTACAAATGTTTCAGTACTTCGAAGTAATTCTGGTGCTTTCCATAACATATCTATAATTTTTTCCAAAAAAATTACTCAATAGAATAAAATTAATTTCAAAAAACTCTTTATCAATCTTTTTTGAGGAAATCCACATTGTACGTACTTCGATATCGCTGATGCTCGCCATCACTGGATTCATTCTCAGACTGCTGTCTCAACTCCAGCAATCCAAAATCGGTAACCTGAAGCACCCATCGACTGGTGACTACGCAATTGGACGATTTCAAATTACCATGATAATTAATAGGCGATTTGTGAATGAACAGCATAGCCTACTTTGCACGAACCGAACGTTTAAATTACAAGAGTATACAACATACCTCATATTACCGCTGAGAAAATCAACTATTCAAGTCGAATGCTTTAAAATGCTTACCTTGATCAAGTCGTGGACCAAAGATGCGATAAACATTCTATCTAATTTGATATCTTCGTTTTCTACTATATCCTGAGTAAGAAAAAACGCCATGAGAGTATTTTCGAGGTAAGAGTCGAATTAAGTGGGGAAATAGGTACCGGGATCACTCACGTATAAACTGCCTTTGGCACAATAATCAGTCACTAGAAAGATCCTCGTCATATCGATGGCAGCTCCGATGAACGAGTTGACGTTATCGTGTCGTAAATCACGTAGTATTCTCATTTCTTTCATCGATTCCCTGGTGATGTCTTTCTTCTTATTGAATTTCAGTTCTTTGATTCGCACCATTACGTTACGATAATGGACGGTTTCGGCGAACACTTGACCACCGCAACGAGATTCGTACGAAGTCGCCGATATAATGCTGACCTAAAATAAAAACAAATGTTGGAAAATTAAGTCAATTTTGATAATCTTCGATAATGGACGTTTATCGGGGTCAATAGCTTTTGAATACGTAAAAATAAGCATCTAATATCGATTCCTGAAATTTCTATGTATTTTACAAGGTGTTTAGAAAATCAGAAACCGGTTTTTTCTGGAAAAGTTCATAAAAAATGGGCTAATTTTGATTCAATATTAAAGTGATGTACAATGAACCAGTTCTAACAATCCGCTATATTTTTGAAACCGGTTCAGTGGTTCTCAATCTGTTTCTTATCGTGTAAAAATGACATAAAGTCGACAAATTTCATTAAAATTGGGTAAAATATCAAAAAAATTGCTAATTATGACATGAAAATTGACTTAATCGAAAGAAACAGTGTAAAAAATGACTGATTGAATATCACTGAACCGGTTTCAAAAATAATTGAATAAAAAATTGGGAAATTTCAGATTACACTTTTTACTTGAAGTTTATTTTCATATCATCAATTCAATGTTTCAATTGGCAACCGGTTGACTACCTTGAAACCGGTTTCAAAAAATCAGAATTTATCTTAGAACCGGTTTCGAAAAATCAAAATTTTGTTAGAACCCGTTCAAAATGAACCAACTCAAACAAAAAATAAAAATATCCCCTCATTTGATTTTCTACGCAAAAACCGGTTTCAAAAATCAAAATCTCATTAGAACCAGTTCAAAATGGGCGACTTGAACAAAAAATATCCCCCAATCAATTTTCTCCGCAAAAACCGGTTTCGAAAACTCAAAATCCACCTTAGAACCGGTTTTGAAAAATAAAAATCTGGTTAGAACTACTTCAAAATGAACCAACTCAGTTGAAAATAGACCAACTCGAACCAAAAATAAAAATATCCCCTAATTGATTTTCTCCACAAAAACCAGGTTCGAAAACTCAAAATCTACCTTAGAACCGGTTTTGAAAAATCAAAATCTCGTAAAAACCAGTTCAAAATGGGCCAACTCGAACAAAAAATTAAAATATCCCTCATTTGATTTTCTACGCAAAAACCGGTTTCAAAAAATCAAAATCTACCTTAGAACCGGTTTCGAAAAATAAAAATCTCGTTAGAACCAGTTCAAAATGGGCCAACTCGAACAAAAAATATCCCCCCAATTGATTTTCTCCGCAAAAACCAGTTTCAAAAAATCAAAATCTACCTTAGAACCGGTTTCGAAAAATAAAAATCTCGTTAGAACCAGTTCAAAATGGGCCAACTCGAACAAAAAATATCCTCCCAATTGATTTTCTCCGCAAAAACCAGTTTCGAAAACTCAAAATCTATTTTAGAACCGGTTTCGAAAAATCGAAATCTCGTTAGAACCGGTTCAAAATGAACAAACTTGAACTAAAAATAAAAATATCCCCTCTCATTTGATTTTCTCCTTAAAACATAATTTTTAAAGCCTTCAAACACTCCACAGATAAAAACAGTAATTTCATAAACCAATATTTGAAGCTGCAGCAATGAAAAATTGGTGAAAATTACCTTAGTAGAGCCCAACTCATTGCCATGAAATCCGACCAAATCATCCGGATCGATTTTCCACAACAATCCTTCGATTTCCATTTCGATTTTCCATTTCCTATACATGATTATGATAATGACGAACGAGCAGCTCAATACGACTCCCAATATGAGCATGATGACGAACTCAGTCTGCGAATCGTCTATGCAATATTCGCCGTTGAATCCGCAATTCGGCTGATCTTGCGGAGCTTGCGTCTTCAACCAGTCTATTTGTTCGCTGTGTTTCAACAACTTGAACTCCTGAAAGACCGACCACCGTCGCCAATTAAAAATAAACTTTGAACGTCGTCGTATCACCACAAACCACTCACCAAATTATTATTACTGTCGTACATAAATCCACCTACTGGACGCATTATGTACTCGCAGGTGAAATTAGTTTTGCTATTGTTGTGTAATTCGTGTTTCAGCGACAATACCGTATAGTTTCCTTCTGAATCGCCTTTCTTGTCGATTTTCATATAAGAACCGGTTATACCTGCAGAAATTTAAACATCGAGTTTCCTAATTAACGTAAATCCAAGGATGCAATTTTCGTCCGAATTTAGGTATCCTTTTTCACAACCTTTCAACTTGGCGCGCTTCGTTAATTACGTTTATATGGTTTCGTTTCAGTCACCTTACCCCTCCACCTCATTTTAAAATTTTCCAAGCCATTCGAATCGAACGATATAACATGAAGTGGCCATTTTCCACGCAATGATGTAGCAATTTGAGATATTCAGGTGTATGTAGGTTTGCCAAATCTGGAGTTTGAAGGGGCGAAAATTTATGAAAATTCGCGTAGAACACTCCTTATTGAAGCTGAGACTGGTTTGAAAATTTTCATTTTTATCATTTTTTTTCTCAATCAAATAATATTTTCAAAATTTGATTTTCGCAAAAACTTCAATTTTTATCAGAAAATGTTAACTTTTCTCAAAAAGTGGGAGAGCTAATTCAGTTTGATTTGGGGGATTTGGAACGAGCATAAAATTCCATATCCACTGAGACGTAATTCTACTTCCCAGGAACTACTTTCAATAAAGTCAGAAAATTCTCATATTCAATTTTTTTCATCAATCCAAAAACGACGATTTTTCAAAATTTCTAAAGATTATTTTTACAATTCTATTTCCTCCCCTCAATTTCAGTAAAAAAAATGCTGATTGACTATTTTTTGAATTTCAATCAAAAAACACCAATTTTCCAGAGAACAGTGAATTGACATCAGCACATTTTTCATATTCAGAGCCTCTATTTTCTCCGCCTTCCGTCCAAAAAAAATTCTAATCATCTCCATCACTTTTTTCCTTGCAAGAAAATTACCCCTTTGAAACTCCAAACCCGACAAAAGGTATCTCGAAAACGAACATTCGGAAGGGGGAGCGACGAAAGCACTATTTCGAAACTCAAATTAAACAAAGCAAATCGACATACGTATCGATTTCACGGTTCTCAGCATCGTTAGACAATATCGACGAGAAGATTTACCGCTCGAATTAGTCGATTCGACATCGGTCTGGTTTCCTATACAAATATCGACGAAAACTCAACGTATTAACGGCGGCCAAGCCACTGGGTGTTGCGAAACGGAGTGGAAAACAATCGAATTCATACAATTAACGTACTAACTCTGGTATATATTTTTTGAGATGATGGTTTGGATGATATCGGTACCGTTGATATCGATTTCGTCGATTGATTCGACGGTCTTGTTCGAATTATCGATCAAATCGGCCAATGCGTCGGAATACAGCATCAGTGCATCGTACAAATACGCCGCGTGAACCGGAACGAACTGCAAACGGACTCCGTATCATTAAAAAAATATCGAGCAAAACTACAAAAGTTGGCTCGTCTCAAAACTCACCTTCTTCCATTCTCCGAACACTTCCGGTACGGGAAAGAAGAAGGGTGCTTTGCCATTCGATTCTAATACAGCTTTGGCGAAATTTTCGTAGTTATCGGCCGGCGGTGAGCCTACGATCGCTAGTATGGATTTGGCTCGTTTTTCTATTCTCTCCGGAGTATCGACGTCTTTGCAGTTCTCTTTTTTTATATCGTCCACAGCTGCGGATTGGAGGAGGGGAAAACAGCAACGTGGTTAGCCAAATGATGATTTCGAATCGCAAGTAGGTACGATCGGATACTCACTCCAAAGATACGAATCGGCCTGCTGCGTTGTGTACACGTCGTTGTTCATGTAAATCACCATGTATTCGGCTTCGTCGAAATATTCGAACGTTTCCATTTGTTTCGTGAATTCGATCAGCATGCTGGTCGAACCGATGAAAAAGTAAACTGTAAATTAGAATCAAAAAAGGGTAAGATTTCATGAAAAAATATTGTTAAATACAGCCCGATTCAAATACATTTATTTTAAGGATACCACCTCCCCCTCCTTCGCCGTATTTAATAATCAATCGCTTACTTCTAGCTTTTTTTTCAGCCTCCAATAAAACATCACGCCAAAACGACGATTTACAGCAGTCTTCGTTCGAGGCACAACACAGATTATGGGTGTTGACTTCTTGATAAAATGATACAGTCAGATTGGCGACTTCTGCCTCCAGTTTCAACGATTCGGCCACCTTTTTCCAGTTCTTCTCGTAAAATATGGCGAAAATCTCCCATTTGAAATAATGCAACGTAGCTATCGCCGATTTCGTTATCTGGACAAATCAACGAGGATTAAATAGGTACGTTCGATATTTTTTAGTATATTTAGGCGCATTTACAAGCGCGTAGATGCTCATTTACCTGCGTGTCTGGCGGTTCAGTCCTGGCGAAGGTGTCGACTTCGGTGGCTTCGTAATCAGAACATCTCTGTAAAAAAATATGTAAATGTGAGTAATTTTTTTTTGCAAACGAGCAGAAAAAGTTGATTATGTACTATGCAGTTTCGTCAAATTTTGAAAAAAAAATTTCTACCTACATTTCAAGTTATAATTCGTCTTTAATGTGATCAAAAATTCAATTCTCTATCAACAAAGGAAGCTGAAATTGAAAATTTTCAACTCAGCTGGAATATTTTCCGATTTTTTCCCAATCGAACACCCAGCAAAGAGGGTAGGTTCAGTAGTAAAAAGTTATAGAATTTCTAAACTTGTAAACTTTTTGAAAAATACTACTCATTTTGAAAAACAAGTAAACTTATCAAAACCCAGTGAAACGAACGTGGAAATTTTCCAAAAAAAGACATCAGAAATTCAGAATGCCGAAATTTCATCAGTTATTGTAACATTTCAATCAATAAAGGGGTCAAATACCTCTCCATCACATTAAAACATGTTTTTAGTCCATTTTACCACAAAATCACGTCGATTTCTAAAAAAAAATCCACAAATGACAATTTCTTCAAGATCTCTTCAAAAATTCTTCAAAATTTCTTCGGAATTTTCAATCTCTTCATACGTCTTCAAAATTTATCTTTTGAAAATCTCTTCAAAATTTATCCCTTCAAAATATTCGATTTCTTCAAAATGTTCTTGAATCAGTTGAAAATTTTGAAGAGATTTTTTGATGAGATTCATAGATTGAAAATTTTGATGAAATTGAAATTTTTGAAGAGATGAATTCTGAAGAGATTTTGGAGTGATATGACAATTTTGAATAAAATGAAAATTTTTAAGAGATTTTGATGAGATTGAAAATTTTGAAGAGATTTTGAAGAACGTTTGAAGAAATTG